>JAANSN010002422.1:0-24236 GCA_036850665.1 Dicranocentrus wangi | reverse complement strand
TAAGCTGATTTCTGAGTATACGCAGGCAGGAATGACACGATGAACTGTTTTTCTGTTTTAATTGGAGTGTTTAATCAGGGTTGTTGATGAATGAGTAAGTGAATAGGATAGTTAATTGTGCAATGTGCATTAGGATGGAATATGGCTTCAGTGCGGCTAGAGTGTATATTTAGTTCTTACGTGCGCGTACGTCGTGAAGGATGATAAAATGTTACATACAATAATCGTGTGCTTTCTTGTATTATTATTCCAGTGAATGAGAGAGTTCGCCAAAGAGAGCAGTAAAGGGTTGACCGTGATCAATAAAAGACTCCTTCTCGTACAGAACCCATTTTCCAAGGTGTTTATGCAATTTTGGTGTGGTCAGGGTGGTGGTTCGAAGGCCTAGTCCAGCCTCAAGAAGTTTGGATTTTTGCTATTCAGTATATTCGAATCTAGTCAGTTTTGTGGAAGGCGGTGATTGGGAAACTGAGTTAGTATTGGTATTAAGATAGGAACGAGTAAGTTTACAAAAAATCTAAATATTTCACTGCATGGTATTTTATTTTATTATCTGAAAGGTGAGGAATTATATAATAATTAATTTAATATGTGGTTCTATTTGTAGTTTGCTAGACAGCAGGTGTTTTTGGGGAAAATGCAGCAACAAAATATATGAAACCTACCTATGCACCTCTAGACCCAAGACTGAATTGGAATTTTCTAATTGTGAACGTAAATGCAGAAGTCAAAGTTTAAAAGTTACTTTGGTTAGCTATATTCATCCGTGGATTTGTGTTTTCGGGCTTTCAAAATTTTATCAGGTATTGGTTACCTGAACGCATGAAAACAAAAGTATTAAATGTTTGAATTATCTCATGTGCCAATCTACGCTAGCGTTTTCTGAATATTTTTATTTATTTAGTAGAATGTCGCTGGATCATGCATCGTTAAAGGGAGTACCGATGGAGCTCCGACCAAGGTACTACCCCAAACCTCCCCTGCGATTTAAGGAAATCGACATATACATTCCATTGGACGCTTTAGAAAATGACGTAAGACGTTAGCCGTCATTCGGTGACAACCTTCTTGATTAATCGTGTTTATATGCATCAGCTGTTCATATTCCCAACTAATTTGTCTTTCTCTGTTGCTGCAGTACGACTTCACGGAAGAACGACGCGTCCTCGCAGAATGTAAAATGTGGGAAGATGATAAAGAAAAGGAAAGACTAGCGGAAGCGGAGCGACAACGTCTTCTGGAAGAAGCACGGCTAAAACTAGAAGAAGAAAGGGTTAGGCTGGAAGAGGAAGAGAAGCAGCGGAAACTGGAGGAACAAGAAAGACTAGAAAAGGAGGCTGCCTCATTAGCCGCATCTGGCGAGCCTACTGACCAAGACAGCAGCAGCGGAGAAAGGAGCAAACTCGAATTAGAGGAGGAAAGCAAAAATAATAAGTGCGGTGGTGGTGGTGGTGGTGAGGATGATAGTAATCCGAACTCTAGAGAGTCGCCATCCGAGTCGGAAAACTTGGCCAATTCAGAAATCTCTCAGCTCCATCAACATCCTCAAGGGCTACCAAGTTCTGACTCTGAGACTGCTGTGCCACATAATGGTTACCATTACATTAGTGATAGCAACCGGATGCCAGTGTCCATGTATCCTTATAATCATCATCCGCAACATCAACATCCTGGTGTAGCGTCGTACTACAATTATTACGGTCCACCAGTCCCAGGCTCAATGCCGATGCCAATGGGCCCCCAGCAGCAACAACACCACCAAATCCAACCGCAACCTCCAATTATAGCGCCATCTGGACCGGGAGCGCCGCCTGTGCAATATCATCCTCAAAGTGGACTTGCCTTAAGTGGTAGTGGGTCCATCCTGCAACCACAAGCAATTCAACCATCTCCAATTCCAACCACCACAACCCCGCAAGATTCTTCTTCGAACCAAGGAGGAGGAGGTGGAACAGTGTCCCCGGCTGGCTCGGAGCACCACTCGTCGACAAGTCAATCCGCTCGTAAAGTAGATCTAAATTTATCAGACTTTGAGTCAGACACGGCAAATCCGTTTGACAACGTTGAGCTAAAGTCGATAAATGACATGGAAGTGCTAGCGTCAGTTTTGAAAAACGTTCCTGCTTCAAATAGTCATCACTCGTCATCGTCAGCAGGAGGAGCAGGTGGTGCGGAACAAGGCTCTTACGCGAATGGGAGTGCACCCCCTGCCGCCCTGCCCGGATATTATCATCAACCAAGTCCAGTATATCCTCCAGTTAGTCAGCCCCAATCTCAGCAGTGTCCTTATCCCACTTGGAATCAGCAGAACGGGTTTTACAGCCCAACCTCCGTCGCCTCGACTCCTGCAGTAGTAACTAGTGTCGCTCCACAACAGCATCCAGTGCAACAGCAACAACCCCCCACCACGGTAGTGGGAAGTAGTCACATTCCCTCTCCCACACAAGCCATTGACCCGACCAACACGCCCGCATCCGTCAACTCGTTCACGAAACTCCACTTTCCCTTTCTCACCTCGATGGCAGCCTCGCGAAACACTAGGGATCGGGATAACCTTAGCGCTTACGGGGGATTCCCCTCCGCCTACAATCGGTCTTACTTGCCAGGCTCTGGTCACCACTCCACGGACGACATCACATCTCAAAACCCCTTCTTGTCTAACTACGTTCAATCCGCACCTCCTCAGCCGCCCCGCCACCCACTCTCTCATTCGCCGCTGCAGCAGGCGCAGTATTGGCCGTCGCATTTGTCTCATGGGCAGAATCTGTATGGGAGCACTCCCCCGGCGCAGTGCACCACTCCCGTGTCCAACGGACCAGTAGTCTCATCATCCGCAAGTGATCCTACAGGGGCTAATAATTTCATTAAGGGGCCTTCAGCACCTCCTCCCGGAAGTCAGCATGCTTTGCGATAGCTTATTTCTATAAAATATTTAAAAAACCCATTCATACTTTTTAATAATACAAAAGCCGGCGGGTATTTCCCATATTATGTTTCATTTTCAACAATTTGTATGATCGTATTTTTTCGGATTGTGAGGTTGAAAAATGGATGTCTTATGAGAATTCTTTATGGAAAAAATACTGTGTTGTTGATTGTGGATGTGTTATTTGAGAGGAAGGAGATGAGAAACAGGATTAAAGTGGGTAATTAAGTATAACGCCTCGCAATTTAACTCTTGTAGTTCTCAAATTATTGTTTTTTCATCATTATTTTATTCCATAAATCCATTCACTTCCAAACTGATTGTTATTCTCGGTAGTACTGTAATACTTTTACTCGACTCTTGATTTCTGACCCGTGTGCACATCGTCAAAGCACAGAGCAATCATCCAAAAGTACAAAAGAGAGATTTTTTTCTATGAATCAATGTTTCCGGTTCCGTCAACTCCATATTGCACTTTTCTCATCATCATCATCATGTTTCTCGTCGTCTCGACACTCGCAACTCTTCCGCCATATCATACGTGACCAAGAGTTTCATCCTGCATGAAAAATATGTCGTGGATCCAGATGAGCCACCACATTTTTATTTCGTCGAGTCACCATCTTGTCTTTTTTGTGTCATTATATCATCTCTCTTGCTCAACTGATGCAGTAGTAGTCAGTATAGCATAACAAAATTGTTCTTTGAAAAGTTTTCCCATTTGATTTCGCGGATATATTATATGATATTACCTAATTTGAGGGGGAAACCAGTGGTCTGGGTGATCCCAAGCTGTGCCCCAACACAAACCATTCACGCATCATCTCACATCACATTCCTCCTCCTCCTCGAAATAAAATTCTCGAAAAATATATATCATTTCCTTTTCTCGTCCCCCTGACATACTGACACTTTCAAAACTCTCACTTACTCAGCATATTAATCCTGTCCTGCTCCTCGTGAACACCAGTCAGCCAGCCAGCCAGCCAGCCACCACGTTGCTAATCTCAAAACATTTTCTCAACCCGAGTCCCACGTCCCCCGCGTTCCGTTGTTTCCTCCATGATGTCATGCACGCACGTAGCATGAAACTAAAGAGAGCAGCTCGGTGGTCCCGTTTTCCCCGAACTCCTCTCAGCCGGGCTGCTCCCACCACCTCACCTCCTTCCTTCACTATCGCGTGGCGTGCTCTCTCTGAGAGAAAACATTTCTGCTGAGCGCTTTCATTCGTGAAGCAAGATTTCTCCAGGAAAGTTCATATCCAGTTTGTGCTCTCTCAACTCAATCCAGTCTACCGGGAAGACTCTACACCTACCAATACTCCACTCCCTTTACTTTTTTTCCTTGGAAAGAAAGACAGAGACTCGGGGAAAAGGAAAACTGGTGGTCCAAGGTGAACTCTATCGAGTTGGTCTCGAGCTGCTTCAGACACACATAATAACTAGCAACCAGGAGCAGCAGCGGAGGAAGTATAGTTCCCCAGTTCCAACAGTTTCCCCTTTTTTCTTCTTCGCTTCTCCCTTTTTTGCCAATCCAATAACATCTTTTTTTATTCTTTCATGTCATTCTGCTCCGCACAATCTTTTAAGTATTTTTGCCTGTAGCAGAAATATTTCCCAGTGTTTAGCCGGCAGACAAGGGACTACTCTGAACGAGCTTGTTAAAAGGATTCAATTTTGAGACAGTCTTTTAGCAACAAAAACGGGGCCCTTTTTTGGAGGAAACAAAAGGTGTCCTGGCTGGCTGCTGCTGCTGAGAAGGAAGGGGGCTGTAATAGGATATTCTCTGGCGGATTAGTTGCATTTAGCCTCCTTCTTTCAGCCTCCAAAACTCCAACTCCTCCACCCATCCCTTGCTAGACGTTAGGAGAAGAGGTAATGTATTGGAATGTTTGGTGAATGGTGAAAATGGGCTGGAAGCGAGTGGGTTTCCAGAGGGGAAGTATAAAAAGGAAGACTGGGAAACCCGAACCGGGTCCTAGTTTCGTTGAGTTGGGCTCCATTCGCTCGCTCCAGAAATTGTAAGTATAAGTAGGTAGTACAACTACACGATTGTTTGCACTTTGCATTCATTTCTTGGAACAAATAGAAAAAAATGGAATCATCAAGAGGCACAATAGGGGAGTGAAAGTAAAAACTCGCTGTTTTTACCTGCTATTGTTTTCGTAGAGGAGGGCTCCTTGTAGTTACATAAAAGGGGTCGTTTTGGAGGAGGAGGACTATGCCTATATGTATTGAGACGCAGATGCTTTGTGAATTGGTATCCGTTTTGAAGGGTAGGAGACAGGAAGGTTGCCGGACCGGTGTTTTGTGTTCTTCTGGATAGGAACCCTTTTGCAATGATTTTTAATGGAAAGGTTTATTTTCAGTGCTTTCCAGTACACAATGGTGGAGTTGAAGTAGGTAGGGCCATTCTCTAGCATCTCTGCAAGTTTTGTGTTGTTTTACAAGTCAATTAAAAAAAATAAAGGCCTTTCATTAATCTCAAGGAGCGCCATTGTTAAAAATCCCTATAGGTATTCTTTAAAACTGTGCTCCGATGTTTAAAGGATTAATTAGGGACAAGGTTGACCCACGATTGACATTATTGTCTCAAGAGGTATAAAAACTGTCAAGTTTTTCGAGACTCGACTCGACCTCTCTGAAGGACACTCTGCAGCAGCATGATGAGCCTGATGTCGGAGTGGAGGGTACAGCTTATCCTCTGGGTGGCAATAGTCATCACTTGTTTTCCATGTAAGTTAATAATATTGGATTTTGTTTAATAATTATCCCGTTTTTATTGACAATGAATGCATCTCCATTCGTTGATTCTATTTTCAACCAGGTAATCTGACATTTGGGAAGGCCGAAGAGGCTGCTGAACGGCGTGAGTTCCACATTCACTCCCAACACAACCCCCACCACCACCTGAGCGATGAACCTCGCCACGGTCATCATTCCAAGGAGTTCCACGGGAAACATGATCATTCAGGTGGCAGCACCAGCACCACCCATCTTCACCTGGATCCCCAAGTGGAGCAGCAGGTTTCAAACTGGCAGGATAAGTCTGCTGACACTGACGTCACCGCCGGCTACGTAAACGACTTCCCCCAGGTTCCCCCCTCCGAAAGCGAACAGCAGGAGAAGCTGCTCCTCCAGCACCTGATGCAAGGCTACGAGAGGGACGTGCGTCCCGTGAGGAATGCCTCCCAACCGGTTGTCGTCCGCGTGGGGATTACCCTTACTCAAATATTCGACATGGTAAAGAAATTCAATTTTCTGCTTTTTTTCTTCAAATATTTCACGGGTATTCTCAGCATCTCACAGCGCACCTCACCTCACATAGCATTTTCATGTTGACATTTGGGATGTAATTCTCTCGGGTGGAAAATCTATTCATGTTTATTACGCTCCCACTCATCCACCACCTCAAACATTTTTCGGAAAAATTCCTTTTTCCATCTCGTTTCCTTCCTCCTCGATACGTGCGAACTAGGCACAAAAGCCAGTCCTTTTCAATTATCCCATCTTATCACACAGTGCTCCTTCCTTCGCGACCTTGGCACATTATAATTCCATTTTCAGGTGAAATATGAGCCAAGCCTACATGATTTTAGTCTCCATTTAATTTTAATATTTTTCCGCTCCGCTCCTAACAGCCCTTTTTAATAAGCACAAAATGGCATTACAAATCTTCATAAAGGAGCAAAAATTGGAATCATTTCGTTTCGGGAGGAGGAAGGGATATGGAATGGAGCAAGGGAAGTGCATTCCGGAGTTTTTTTTTATTTAGAATTAGAACGTAGTGTAGCGTAAAGAGGAGACCCCCCACTGCGAGGAGGTTAAACATTTGCTTTTACTTTCCCTCTCTGTACACTTTACTTTGACTTTTGCAAGATTTTTGCATAAAAAGAGCCTTTTCATGAACTGAGCTCTGGATTATGCATGAGGTTCAAGTAGCTTTCCACATTTTCATTTTCTCTCTCGCCGGCGCTCCCAAACGGAATATAAAAGGGACGCTGACGAAGAAGAAGCAGAAGAAGAAGGCTTTAAGCACTCCAATCCAAATCCAACCAAACTCCAAATTTCTTTGCATTTTGTCTTGTCTTGTGTCATGTATAATGTAGGTGCGCATCTGGATCTTCTCCGTCCTCGCCTACTGCCTATATCCATCCCTCCATCTCCCTCTTCGCTCGCACTCTCCAACCAATTTCCCTATTTGTTGATAGAAAAATTGTACGTAAATAATTAATTTTGGAGAAAAGCAAAGTGAAGTGAGCTCTATCTCTCTCGCTCTTGTTGCTAAATTCCAAACGGGTCTTTGTCCTTGCCCCATCATCACGATCACGACACGACGCCACGCCGACGGGTGTTCGTTCCTTGCAATAATAAACACTTGAGAAACATGAGATTCTCTGAAGGGTCAAATCTGTACAACATTAAAACTACGTTTTAAAACTGCAATTCAACTTTACTTTTCAGCTTACACTATTTATTTAAACATTACAGAAAATTAATTATTTGGATAAAAAATGTAAAGAAAAAGTAAAGCATCTGGCTCGTTGAGCCCTCTAACCCAGATTTCCTCTGACTCCCAAAAAATAATACACACACTCGCACGTACTACGCCACATGTGTGTGTGGTCTGGTCGTCTTGATTTGCGTTGTGAAAAAAAGTTTGCAAAAATTCATAAGTATTCCATGTTGATACAAGCAAGCGGGCAATATGTATCGATATCGATTTTGGCCATTCTTGCAGGATTCCGAAAGCAAATGTATTTTGGGCAAATAGCGTGTAATCAAGTGATCACGTTGGATTTGTGCCCCACGTCGTGTGACAAGGCTCATTACACACACTGCCACCGAGAGACATATATCCACCATCCCAACTTGTGTTTTTGGGACAAAGACATATGAGCTACTAGTGTTTTTCCTCCTCCTTTAAATAAATTCAGTCCTTTTAAGTTTTTCACTTAGGCTCCGTTTCCCATTTCCCATGCTGGTGGAAATAATAATAGTTCCCAATGGAAAACTAAAACTTTTTATATCTGTTGCTATTATTTTTATTCCGGGAAAAGGGTTAATATTTCCAGCTTGAGAGACAGATCATTAAAATAATATTTGCATTTGACACTTTCCCTATATATATTTTTATCTTTCAATTTTTCTCCCATTTTTCTGATGGAACATGTATACGTAAATCCCGACTTCAAACAGTTGTAGCGGAGCATCATCCCCAAAATGCAATAATACTCATTTTCTGAAAGCATTTTTGGAAACTAACGAACCGACCCTGTTTCCTCCGGAATGCGTTCTGAATTCTAAAACAAAAGCCTCCACCACCACCACAATCACCACCTCAAAAAAACTCACTTCTAAACTTGTAAAGCTTAAAAAAGTTAAACCACAAAATGGTGTTCACTCTTTAAAACAAAATGGGGAAAAAAGTTTTTATGGCGAAACCGGATTACACCACCCAGTTTCCCACTTGTCTTGTCCATGGAGCAAGTGTGAACAAACTTTGTGGAGGAAGGGAGGTGATATGGTGGCATGCAATTTTAAGTGTAGGCACTTACTTGGCTTGTAATACGCGCATGCAACGACATGCCTTTAAATCTATTGGATTTACTGGAGAAGACAACATTGATGATGATGATGATGATGAGGATGTTGTCGGGCGGCATAACCGTAACGCGTTAACATGAAGCTCCTCCGCCGGAGCTGCATCAACGAGACGAAATCAAATCAGCCATAATTTGAATGGGGACAAGGGACTAGTCGTCGTTCACAATGGCGTATATTGTCCCATGACTGTATGACTATATCTTCTTCCCACTCCCGTTTCATTTCCATGGAATAATCCTCTTTCTTCTCATGTCTTGCTCCAAGTGCGTGTGTGTGTGGCATCAGTGGCATGGCGAGTCCGGCGATTCTGGAATCCGTAGAGTTTTCCAAGAGTCTATGCTCCATGGTATCCACCTATCCACCTTGCCTGTTTCCCCCTCTACTCTCTACTGGGATTTGCTCCTATTAATTTTCTCATCCTTTTGGAGAAAAAACTTGGGAGGAACTGTGAGAGATGTAAAGAAAAGATGAGCTCCGTGTTGAACACGAGTTCTCTCTGTCTCCGTTCAAAATGCAGAAAAATATATTTTTTGTGAAGCTAAGCTTTTCGGGGTGACCCGAGAAGACAAGTTAAAAAATCCTTGAAAGAAAAAACCAGTTGAATCCTATTTTCTCATCCTCCTCCTCCGAATTAAGCATAATCAACTAAACTTTTTGTATTGTCTTGTGCCCCATTTCCCAATTCTCCCTCCCATTCAGATGCTAAAAAACTAATTAACTTCGGAGTCGCAGCAGCAGCATCATCCATGTTTGGAGAAGAGTTTTCATTTTTGTCGATCAAATTTCAGCAGCATAACTACTATTACACGGGTTTTTGCTAGATAAAAACTTCATTAGGAGACCACTTCAGTCTGGCAGATTGGACGGAAGAAGTGGTGGTGGGTTCCTCTATTCATCCTTCTTCCTCCTCCGAACCACCCAAAAATATCCTGTAAATTGGAGACAGACTTGGGATCTTCGGTTGGATCTAATTTTGCGGAAAATGTTAAAACCAGACATCCATCCAGCGTCACTCCCTCCCATTCACTCTATTGATTTTTAAAACAAAGAGAAAAATACCTAGGTAGACCAGTATCATCATATTCTTCTTTCTCCTCCACTTTCTTTCTTTCTTTAGTTTTTTTTATTATCTCTTGGGAATAATTAACTCGGGCAATTGGATGAAAAGTTACGGCATAGTTCCCATAAGAGCTCCCTAAAACACTCCGAAAACCGTACTAGTCTTTTTTAAGTAAAACGTAATACGATTTTTGAAGTTTTGGAGTTTGGACTAATGGCAAAATGAAATTTGAGCTCCTTTTCTTTCATTCGCAGGACGAGAAGAACCAAACTCTCACCACGAACGTTTGGCTAGACCAGGTAGGCTCTACTAATTCTCAGAATTAATAATAATATTAAAAAATGTGTGGAATATTATCCCTTCCAGCATTTCCATCCATTTCATATTTTTGCTTTTCATTTTCCATTATCATTCTTTTATTTTTATTTTCCAGGAATGGAATGACGAGTTGCTTCGATGGGAGCCCAAGGAGTTTGGCGGTCTGGAAATGATTCGAATCCCCTGCGAAAGAATTTGGCTTCCGGATATCGTCTTGTACAACAAGTAAGTGCACCACACCCCTTCATTGTCGTTATTAATATTCCCTTTTGTTCTCCCTCCTATACATATTTAATTCGGTAGAAAATCTATACTCAAGTAATCTTAACAGCCAAACTCGGACTTTTTTTCTCTATTTTTATTTCTTCCCGAAAAATCATAATATGCTCCCGTAGCGCGGATGACTACACAACAGGCTACATGCCGAGCCGAGCGATGGTCAAATATGACGGCAATGTGTTTTGGCCACCGCCAACAAAATTCCGCTCCACTTGTGCCGTCGACGTTACCTACTTTCCCTTTGACGACCAGACGTGTATAATGAAATTAGGCAGTTGGACATACAACGGGGCGCAGGTAGGTATACGGACGGACTACAGAGTAGTATGGAGTGCGTGATACTATGCTAGGCTATAATCTGAGAATGAATATTATCCATAATTTACAATAACGACATTTTGCAGAATAACAACAATAAAAGCCTGATGGTTAGCTATTCGACTTCATTAAAGTTGCAGGATATGACTTCCCCCTCCCCCTCCACACAAAATAAAAAGAATGTACAAAACTTTCTGCTGGCTTTGGCACTTCCTGTCTTTCTCAATTTCAACAACCGAACCCAACTCTAACTTTCCATTTTCTCCTCAGAGCTCAACTTGATGAAATATTTTATGCGTGCACCCACAAAACAAACAAATGACACGCTCCAAAGCAAAAACAAAACAAAAAAAACAACGTATTTCGCAACTCTCTGTATTATTTTTCGTAGGTGGACGTTACGAACCGGACAGCGGACGTGGATTTGAGCCACTACGTTGTCAACGGGGAGTGGGATCTGATTCAGGCGGAGATCAAACGGAACGTGATAGTGTATCCCTGCTGTCCTGAGCAATTTCCGGATGTTACCATTACTCTAGTTATTCGAAGGAAGACGCTGTAAGTACCCCCTCCCCTTCCCCACAAACCTATATGGTTCCCAATCCACAAGTCCCCATATGCACGCACCCATCTCATCTCAAGGGAGGAATAGTAATCATCTTGGGAAATCCGTTTCCAATTTCACATTCCCCCAAAAAGAACCTCACTCAACGTCTTCACACCTGAGCTCTCTCTCTCTCTCTACATAAAAACCATAAATTGCATAATAATATTCTACCTACTTACTTCACTCTCCTTGATTTGAAAAAGTGTATTAAAAATATGGTCTCCCTTTAGAAAATCCCTGTACTCCATTTGAGGAAGATTTTCATGAAAAAAGTGTAGTAATAATAATAATAATAATTTTTGCATTTTTTATGGACTGGTCGGGTGGTGCGTGGGTGTGTAGGTACTACATTTACAATATAGTTCTTCCCTGCATGATGCTCTCGGCACTCACCCTCCTCGTCTTCTGTCTGCCACCGGATAGCGGCGAGAAAATTGCTTTGGGCATCACCGTTCTCCTCCTTTTCTCCGTTTTTATGCTGGCTATCAGCGAGTAAGTATACAAACCTCCATCTGCTCTCCTCCATCCTATCTCTCTCTCTCTCTATCTATCTGTTCTGTGGTGGCATGGCATGATAGTGGTGTGCTGTGTCAGCGGCTCCGATTAAAAATAAGGATTTTTTAAGAAAATCCCAGATTTTTTAAGGAGCGTAGAGAGATGAATGACATGAAAAGGGTTTTTCTAAGGTGGCATTAATCAAAAGAAATTCTTATTATATTTTTTCCTCTTTCAGAGCGCTACCCGAAACGTCAGAGTCGATCCCGCTTATTGGTAAGTAGATATATAGATAGAACACCACCACCACCGTAGTGGTAATATGGGTGGTGGGATTCAATATATGTCCATATAATTTCTTCAAGTCAAAAAGAAAAAATAATTGGGAAGGTGGAATATGACACCCGCTATTTTATTCACCAAAATGAGATGGTAGTATGGTCGTTGTGTTCAAGGATTTTTTTCGTTTGATTTGTAAAAACTCAAAAAAAAACGCTTTGTTGTGGTCGTGTACTGTTCGTTAAGGAGGAGTTGGAGTTGACTTTGAACTGAATAAAACGAAAACCTTACTGCCTTTTTCATAGTAATTAATTTTGATGAACTAAAAATGAATGACGAATGATGAATGATGAGGGTGGTGGTGTTCCCTCCAGGAATATACCTAACGGCAGTGATGGGGATAACGTCAATTTCCGTGATTGTCACAGTGGTCGTTCTCAATTTGCATTATTTAGGACCTCGAGTTCGCCCCGTTCCGGTCTGGCTCAAGTAAGTCGGTGGCAAAAATAATAAAAATTAGTACTCTAGTTTTTTCTTTTTTGCTTTGCACTCAAAATGCGAAAATCGGTGGAGAGTGGTGTGGTGGTCTCAACGCTCAATTATGCATTCAAATGAACGGCCGAGCCCCGGGAGAGCTCTACCAACTTGATAACGAAATTATTATATCCTCTGCGGTGGAAAATCCCGGTGGGAGTTGTGTGCATTCCTCTCCCCACTCTCCACCGAAACATGGGTCCAATAAAAAGGGATTTTAACGGGAAATGGGAAATTAGTGTTTCAATCCATGAGCGAACTCCCATATTACCTCCACCTACGCAGCAGCATTTATTCATTTTTTATGGAAATGGGGCAAGTTTTGGGGAGAGAATCAACGCAAACACATGAATCCTCCTCCGAATACTTATTTATTTACCGGTCTTGGTGTTTTTTTGTGTGTGGGGAAAGGTGTCTTTTGCCGGAAGACGACGTTCGCTTCATTCGCCAGAAAAGTCCGCTAATCCCTGCCTCGAGCCGAGAGCCAAAAAGCGGCTCCCTCAAACGCAGCTTTGTGTACTTGTCCCAAGGGGGAAATTGCAGCAGCAGTGGTCACGGACTGTGTCCACCCTCGGGGGAAGCAGTAGTAGACTCCTTGCGAAATGAGAGTTCGGCCATTGGAAACCACAATGCGGGAATGAGATTCCACAACTCGACTAGCTCGCCACCACCTCCTTCTCATCCCCAGCAGCCCACCACCTTGCTCCGGCCTTGTCTTCCCAAGGACGAGGTCCCTTCCTGCGACGAGCTCATGGACGCAGTCCGCTACCTCATGAACATCCAGGAGCAGGTGGAAACGCAAAATATGGAGGTGGCCGAGTGGCGCCTGGTCGCCCAAGCGGTGGACCGCTTCCTCTTTTGGATCGTGTCTGTGATGACCATAGTGTCCTCCATGGTGCTCCTCCTCATCCTCCCGTTGTACAAAAGGAGCACATTCTATGGACCTGCAACGATCGACGGGAATGAGACGGTGGAGGAGGGACTCTGAAAAGAAAAAACTGGGTCACAATTCTCTCTCAGTCAGTCAGCCTACTTGTGCACGTGGAAATGTGTGTTTGCTCTTCCAATAAAATTTTATGGAGCCTGTTTAATAAGACATTTTGGAATCTCTTTAATTAAGGAAACGTCAATCAAAGTGGTGGGATCCGCTAGAGATCCACCATGTTCCAATAAAAGCTATTAAATGCAGCCTGTTTTTTTGGGAATATAAAGAGGAATATATGTCTTCTTCCTTTCTTTTAAATTGCATTTTGAATCTCTGATCAAACTCCGAAAAAAGCCGTTTGTCTTCCACAGTTTCTTTTTTTCTGGTCCCTGGAGTCCTGGCCAAGGTTGGCTAGTCAGGATTGCATTTTCTTGGCATTTTTTTGCATCCCAGCCGCGGTGCATATAAATAATTCGCATAATCCTAATCCTATCCCAATACCCCAGTCTCAAGACAATTTCCTCCCGTTTCAGAAAGGTGAATAAACTATCGAAATCGAAAATCTCGTTCTTTTTCTGTCACGCTCAGCAGGGGTGCCACTGGTACCAGTTGTATTTGATGTTTTCCATTCACTCCCAATTCCCATTTCATTTTTAAAACTTCCTTTCCTTCCGTCCCCTTTGTTTCCGAACCAAGAACCATATCTGTTTGCTCCGCCACCTCAATATATACACATATTGCAATCGAAAACTCCCCACCTCCACACAAACTATATAAACAATGTTAAACATGCGTTTTTTTCACCTTGTCGCAAATCCTTATGGGCACCACGGAAGCCATCTCCTTGTCCTTTACTTTTATTTCCTTTTAATTTTATGCACTCTCTAAACATCAAGCATAAACTTCAACATTAAGCTCATCGGTCCCTGCACCACCTGACACATGATGACCACCACAAGATATATTAGGATACGTAAAACTTTAAAAATAATTTGGACGGAATGAAGAGACAAATAATGAAAAAATAAATTGGGTCTGGCGCTAGTCATAATATTTTTTCAGTCTGAAGGTAATGCAAACAAAGTCAGAGCTCCCTCCCACTCCATCCATCCCTCCACATTTTTATTCATGCCAAGTTTCTTATTTTTAAGTACAGCTTGGATTGGACAGGATAGGAGAGGAGAAAAGAACACAAAAAAGAGATATATCCATATCGACATTGACATTAAGGTCCAAAATTGTGAGCTCAATAATGATTTAGTCAATAACCCAATTTAGCTCGTTTAAGGGAAATTGTGTTGAGCCAACTTTAAGCAAGCAAGGGGCACAGTTCAGAAGAAATAGCATGAGCACGAGTCCAATAAGACGAAGGAACGAGAACGACGTCAATTATCCTGGTATCATATCAGAATATTTTCGGCAATAATGGCTCTCCTCACAATTGACATCAATATTAGCGGATTTTCCGTCGTCCGGCCAGATTATAGGTTCGGACTCGGCCAAAGGCAGCCAGCCGAGCCGTCTGTTTCTATTTTTGGGAAAACTGGTGCGACCATTTTGCACGCATCACTGCCACCGCACATCCTTTTCCCCCTCCTCATGCACAGATTATATATCTCCTCCAAAAAAATATCCGCTCCACTACTCGCACTCGCCAGTTGTTTCCCATATTCCCATAACCTATTCACTGACACTTATTTTTAATATTTGTACATCGGGTTGGACAAGGCGCCGCCAAGCCCGAGCCGACCCGTGAATAACAACAACTTGTCCAACAAATCTGCAAAAAAGAGAAAAGAAAAATTCTGCAATAATCTACAATCCATCCATTCCGTGTCCGAAAATTCGTTCATTTTGTCCCGTCTTCTTCTTGTTCTCTCTGGGCTGAGCACGCTCCGCGTGTTTCTGCAAAACTCCACACAGCAGCCGCTACTATGCCTCCTCCAATTTCCTCCACACTCTCTCGCGAACCACCATGCATAGCAACCTTTCACTCCATCCTCCTTCCCTCCCAGCAGCTCCTCGCTCTCCAAAAGCATTCTGACTTGGGCTCTCATTCGTGAAGCATAGCAGAATTTTCTCCAGAAGAGGAGAGCATCCAGCAAAAAAAAATACTTCCAGTTCTAACTAAACACACACACACCTTTAATATTACAACTGGGAAACACGACGGTGGAACGCGGACTACATAGCACCATTTTTTTCTTTTTCCACCTCTCACTCTCTCAGTTGTAGCTACTTAGTATTTACGTGTGTCGTGCTGTCGTGTTCTTTTCCCCGACTCGTTCCATCGGGGCTAAAACCCAATAAAACTCCTTTCCTAGTATCATCTTAAGTGTGGCTGGGAGCAGTTTTCAAAAAAAAAACTACGTCGTTAAAAAGGGATTCAATTTGAGCTCGCTGTTTTTTTTCAAGGTAAAAGCATCCGTTATGAAAACATGGAAATCTTTTTCTCAGTCCATCTCCGTCCCACCACCACCTCACCACCTTTCATAACCTCCCAGAAGAAGAAGAAGAAGGAAAAAACGTCGTGGTGAGTTCGACAAGGTGACGAGGCTTGAGCTTGAAGTGAAAAAATTGGCGAGAAAACGGCATTTATTTTTTAGTCTTTAGCAGTTTCGCTGTGTATCTCTGGAGAAGAAGAAGGAAACTGTATCGAAGACAAACATAATGGAGGGGAGAAAGAAGGAGAGAAAAACAAGTTTCTCTCGTAGAAAATAGTACGTAATATGTCCGGGACTTTTTTTGTTGTGCCGGACCAGAAATAAAAAAAATAGGCTCGTATCGTTTACGCTTAGTTACACAAAGGAAAACCGGGGATTTTCCAAAGTGAGAAAAAAGTTTTCCTCCAACTCTTTTGTGAGAGGACGGGAGAGTGAGCCCGTGGTGAAGAAAGGGATTTTTTTCAGTTGGATTTCATTATTACTACGCCGCCATGCCATGGCGAACTTGTGGTGTTTGTGTTTTCGAAATTAAATATATGATGTTTGTCAAACGGAGGAAAATGGACGTATATTAACAAGTGGAAAATGAGTTGGTGGATAATGGAAAAGTTTTTGCGAGAAACCGAGAGATTTAGAGAGTTGTAGGCTGTGCCTTCTTTCTTTAAATTGAAACGGAGATTTGTCATTTTCCAAAAGAGTCCAGAGTCCAGCCCAAAAAGTGTGTTTCCAGTTCCAAGTGATGTGATGTGATTACAGTGATTTGTGTGAAATGTGCGGAAATCATTGGTAATTGGGAAGGGCTATCTCGTTTTAGATTATATATTTTTCCCAGTCGTTTCGTTTCGTGGGTGGCCTTACAGTCATGACGCCGTAGATTGAGGGGAAGACGCAAAAGAATCGAAACATGAGCTGGTCGACGTGGAAGCTTCAAGTTGTGATCTTGTTTCTGGGAGGCTGTATCGGTGGCACCTTTATCAGTAAGTTTCCAACAAAATAATAATAAAAGTATATGACCCATTTATTTAAGCATTCTGCGTATTTCTTAAATTTAAGTCGCGCTCGGTGGTGTGGTGGGTGACACAAAAACAACTTTTCTAGGTCGGGTGTGGGTGGAGATTGGAGTGTAATACGGGTGGTGGTGGGTGGGTGTGTTGATGGAGCACTTTTGACATGTAGTGAAATCCCAAAAGAAAGTCGTTCGTCCGTACACCCAAACATATTTCTAGAAATAAACAAATTAAGTGTGTACGCATCAACGAACGCACGTGAATGAAACGAAACTAATTTCCGGGAAATGTCAGGCAGACTTAAGAGCCCCAGTGAGGAGGAAACACGGCGAAAGCTCGTGCCGTCTGGAATAAAATTTTTCTTTGGGGCATATTGAATCATCCTAAAAGTAAGAAAGAGCTTGAGGTGGTGGTCCCATTGCGTTGCATTGCACACTATTGCTTCAATGCCCTCTCACCAGTTTATAGTGTTTTTTGAAAACAAACAAAAAATTATTCCACTTTGCAACTCAACTCTGGCTCACTTGTTCTAATTAAGCCTCTTCCGCCCTCCACCTCCTGCTCCACTTTACATTAGTATTCATAGGAGGAGGATAATAAACCATGATGTAACTTTTGCTCATAACGTCGTTGCTGCTCCTTTCCTTCCTCCATGTCCCTCCCGCTCCCTCCTCCCGAAAAGAACAACTCCATATGACACTCTCCATATTTATATTCTTGTCACAAAGAAGAATTCATCTTTTCCCCATTCATCTTCCTCATCCTCATTATCAACTTGCTTCAAGAAAAGCCATTTTTACTCCTTCCAACTTTTCAAAAAGGAAAGGTGGAGCCCCCCCCCCCCAAAAAAAGAAGAAGAACAAAACGGACCATTTTGGATCCGCGTGTTGCTCATGTGTTAGCGTCCTCGCGTCCTAATTAAATTCCCAACTACAAGAGGCGCTAAACGATGCAACTTTGTTTTTGACCACGTTTCCCTCAACTGCTTCAATTTTCTGGTGCAATAGGTGGCGCATTGTTGGATGGATAATTTTTTGAACTGCAAATGAAAAACTTTGTGAGGAAAAGAAAACTTTTGGTGGCATCATATTGAATATTATTATGGGTGGTAATTTTTTTAGACTTTTTTTGCATGCTTCACCGAAAAACTTTTTTTCCTGGAAGGCTTATGTTTACTAAAAGGAGGGTCGCAGGTGGTGGTGGGTGGGAGGGGTGGTGACGAGATGAAAGATGAGCTTGGAATTGTTAAGAGGCTCCCGAATTACCATAAAAATGTCAAGTATTGAGGTGGATATAGGTGCTGCTCTCCCTGGCGTCCAACTTTTTGATTGGATTAAGGGGAGGAAAAAGGTTGTGAAAAATTAGGTGGGATATTCTCATGTAAATTGGGTCCCCGCTTTGATCACCTCCATAATGACTTGGCTATTTTGACCGCTAACAACTTGAAAACTTGCAGCATGAAAAACTTTTCAGCTTACTTTTCATTTTTCTCTTCGTCTTTTTTTGTCCCAGAAGAGAAAGAGGAAGCCGGCGGTGGAATTGCTGGAGCGGAGAGACTCTCCCAAAACAACGTTTCTGAAAACTTTGGCTCTGCTTCCACCTCAAGCAAAAAACNGAGGAAGCCGGCGGTGGAATTGCTGGAGCGGAGAGACTCTCCCAAAACAACGTTTCTGAAAACTTTGGCTCTGCTTCCACCTCAAGCAAAAAACATGCGAGCGTCGACGGAGAGCCCACCGATCTCACCTCCCATAAACACCTCCATCAACACGGCTACCTGGGAGCTCATCATCACCAGCACCACCACGAGCCCCCCAATCCTCCAGAGGTGGTGGTGGAAAGTCCAGGCAAAGTGAGAACGGCTAAAGACGTCAGTGGTCACCAGTCTGAGAGCGGCGGCGGCGGCGGTGATAAGCCGCCCGCTCCCGCGGAACAAGAGGAGAAGCTTCTCCTCCAGTTTTTGATGCGGGGCTACGAGCGGGACGTCCGTCCAGTGAGGAATGCCTCCCAACCGGTTGTTGTCAAAGTGGGGATTACACTCACACAAATATTCGATATGGTAAGCAGACGACGCTTTCTTTTTTACATTTTATTTACATTCCTTTTCCACACCAATTGATTTTCCAGTTTTCCACCTTTCCTCCGCCTGACAGCCCATCAACTGCAGACCCAGACGCGTAGTAGTACTTCTTGTGACAAAAAAGAGTTCTCTCGAGGTCCTTGAGAGATGTTGACTACCTACTTTCTTTTGGAGTCACAGGGTGTACGACGACGACGACAACAACTCCAAAAACTTTTTTCCTATCTTTCACCTCCGCCTCCATCATCGCTTTTTCATGAGGGATTTTTCTTCTTCGGAAAGGGAACTTATTATCCCTGTCTCGCGTCTCGCATTTCATTGATTGCTTGCTTACCTTCCTCTTCGAGATCAGTGCAAACAAAAAGGACAATAGGATTCATCTCTAAGGAGGAGCCTTCCCACCGTCAACCAAACCAACTCAGGTGGAAAGGATATATTATATCCCTTCTCGCAGCTCTGATGTCATCTTTCATAGTCAAACTTCGACTGAGGTGGTTCTGGTTCGGTATTTTGGGAGTTCTCAAGTCAAGTTTGTTTTCTGCCACCGGATACCGTTTCACTGTCGTGGCTAAATAAATCCTTCCAAATCCTCCTCGGATAAAGTATTACCCTCATTTACATCCCGGTGACAAAAGCCGGATGCTCTGACTCATTTTTGGTAAACAATGCGAAAAAATATTATGTTTGGATCCACCTCCTCCTCCTTTACCTCCTCCTCCACCTAATTTCACAATGACTTTCTTTCAGCCCTCACTACTCTCTCCAACGTAAACATTTGCTTCGGAATTTATTTTTCCTCTCTCTCTCGCTTTTTCGCTCTCAAACTTGTAATTTGAAAGTTGCATAATAGCAGGGAGTTGCAAAAAGAGCGACCGAGACTTTTGTCATGAATTATTCCAACAGCTTATAAGCAAGCATACGCAGCAGCCAACTAGGATAATATTCCATTCCATTCCACCTCGTCTCCACCCCCCCCCCCGTATTTCTCCTTTCCTTCAACAATTTCAATACAAGCTTAAGCTTCAATCTACCCTTTTAAATGGAGGAAAGTAAACTTTGAATGCCCCATCTGGAGAGCGTTAGCGACTATATAGCGAGTCCAACTTTAATTTCAATTTTGTTGATGGAAAAATTTAAGAATTCATTGAAAGGGTTGATTATTATTGGAATTGGGAATAACACAGTTTATTCGCTGCTCTAGATTCACGGAACGACAACAAAAATTTCCCCTTCCCATCTGCTTTCCTTTGCACTCACGTCGATTAGTGCGTCGTGTGTGGTCGTACCAGCTGAAAAAGAGCTGCCTTGTTACCCAAACGAAACTGTAAAACATGTCAATCCAAATCCAAACTTTTCTTAAAAAGTGAGCAAACGCTACGATGCTAATAATCCAAAGTGAGAATGGAAACGGATTTCTTCAAGAAAAATATGACTTTTAAGCCCCTTCACTGCACCATCCTCCAAAAGCTTGTTTTTTTATCTCTCCCTCTGGAGCACTATGTTTAACAACAGCAATGATAATGTTTTCTTTTTTCATTTTTCACTCTCCGTCTTCCCAAATAGCCCGTGTTGATCCATTTTGCATAATATATGTCCAATTTGCGGCACAATATACTCCACAGCTAGATTCCAAGAAAAAAACCTTACTGGCAATCAAAAATGAATAATAAATCCAACAGGTTATTTTTTGGCATAGAATCCGAAAAGTAAACTCTTGGAATCATTTCATGATTCACTTAAAAGTGGTGTTAATTTGGTGGGAAAGTTTAGCCAAAGGTTAAATTGAAAAAAAAAATTATCAGGTGGAGTTGAGGGCGTTATAAAGTGTTTCCACCTCGAGGGGGAATAATATTTACCTTGAGAAACATTTTTTTTCTGAGGAGCAGAGGAGGGAAACAGGTATCTAAACTTTTTTCGCAAGTGGATTACCCCACATTCCATAGACTCGACTCAAGAATACTTTCTGCGGCTAACAGCAGTTTGCTGTATGTATGTGGTTCAGGTTAGAACAGTGTTCCACCGGGTTATTGGAACCCCATCATCCAAGAGGCTGAGGAATGATGATGATATGAACGTGCCCGTATAACACCACCGCCGTTTTCGAGGAAAAGTTGGAGAGAAAAAATCCACTTTGGGTTCTCTTGCAAACTGGAAACGACTTGCTGCAGCGAAATCAAATCAGGACACGAAATTTAAATGTCAAAAGGAAAAAAGTACATGTTTCCCTCTCATCATCATCCCTTGGCTATTTTGGTTCCAAGTGCCACACATTTCCATCTTGTTTCTGGAAGTCAAAAAAGGAGGATAGTGTATGTAAGCTCCGGTTTGAAAGTTGGGAAGGCTTATTTTCCCTTTGATATCAGCTCGCTCTCTCTCTCTCTCTTTTATTCCAAAATGGTCGTGCACTTGCAGACAATGTTTGCTGACAAGAATTCTTACACTAATTTACACCATTTTGGCGTTATTTTGGGGGGAAACCGAAAGGGTTCAACAAATTTTTGGGAATGACTTTTGGAAAGTTGCGGTTTTGATCTTTTAGTCTATGGCCATGAACGGCGGCGGGCGCGGACTCTCTGGAGAAATAAAAGTATGCAGTTGCTGCTGCTGCCCATTTGTTTTGAAGATGGGAGTAATTTGGTTGCAGTGTGTGGAGGAAGCTGCTGCGAATACTTTGAAAGCGAGTATCCCCTGAGGGAAAAGTGTTTTTTGGCAATTTCAGAGTGTTAAATGAACACTGAGGCTCTCACGCTGCTAGACAATCCAGAGGGAATTATTTGCGGGATTTTGGGGAGGTGGCTGGATGATTATCTTCTTGTAACAAGAACTTGTAACAGCGGAGAATAACTTTGCATAATAAAATGTTGTAATTTTTGAGGATTTTAAGAATCTATGAAATAAAAAGTTAGCCGGTGCACTCGTTTCCCTTCTACGGCTTATTCACTTTAAAAGTGGAACAAAAACACAAAACTTGCTGGGTCATGTACCGCTTGAGCATGAACATGATCCGGCCGGATTTGCTAACATAAATTCACTTTTAAGTTCCCCATTTTCGGGAAGGAGTTGAATTGGAAGTAAAAAGTCATTACATTAAATAACCCTTTTTATTTGATGGGCGACTCAATCCGAGAAAAGAAAACTGGAAAACTGGAGCTGATAAACTGGATCACGTTCTTGAAGACTTGAAAATTACCTATTTTCATCCCTACTGACCGGTAACAGAAAAAGTCGGATTAGCGCAGCCTGATTTAACTCAACCTTGGAAAACGAACCGGAAATTGCACCACTCCCCCGAGAATCTCAACGAGGATCCAAATTCCACTCGACTCATTCCCTTCGCTCATCATTTCTTTCCCCCTCTCTCTTTCCGCTCATTTGAGACGATCCACTTTTATATTTTGTGCAAGTTGGATTTGGATCCGCGTCACTTCGAAATCCCGTCGAAAACAGCAGTGATCCACTTTCCACTTCATCCTCCTGGAGAACAAGTGGGTTGTCAGAATAAGAAAAGTTGTTGCAACATCCAAGAAAATAAAACCTTTCTCTTGTTTCCATTTTGCAGTTCGCGATAAAGACAGCTGCAGTAGGTGCATCATTAAGATTTATGGAGGGTTGGCATTGGCAGCTCGTTCCCGTCACCTCTCTCTAAATATCATTCCCGTTATTGAAACTCCAAAGTTTTCCAATAATTTGAATGGCAAGCAAAGTACCTTTCCTAAATTCCATTATGATTTACAACCACGTCATTAAATCTCACGACAGGCAGGTGAATAGGTGGCGACCAAGTCTATTTTTCAAAGCATGCAAAATCCTCCTCTCATGGAGCACCTAAATTACTTGTTTGTGATAATGTCGATACAAAAAAATATTGTCCCGTGGGGGCCATCCCTCCACCTCCCCCCTCACCTCCCTCTACATATTTTATGATGCTATCTACGGGACACGAGGGAAAGGCAATAAACAAGGGAATTTTGGACCGTAAATAACCCCGTTTTAACAAACTTTCCATTTCCAGTGAAAACTCGCCCGCTGGACCTTCCACTCCATTTCCCATTTCAGTAGTAGATCCAACTCCAAAGCAAAATCATTTCACCTGTTTTTTATCCCTCCAAAGTCCAAAATGAAGTTAGTCCCAATTCCAACGTGACTAGCATCAACTTATATCCGTTGCAATATCCTGTCCGGCGGGATCTGGGGCAGCCTCAGATTTTCCTTGGAACCAGTTGATATCCAGTAGTTGATATGGAACTGGATATGTAGTAGTCGCTTAATATTCATTTCATTCTTGCTTCCAGCTTGCTTTCCCATCCTCCATCCTCGTAATCAAGTTAAACGGCTCAATTACATGCTCGTATTCAGATTTTGAGGAAAACTAATTAACTCGGGGGAAAAGAAGGGATTTAGGCTAAGCTCAACTAATGTCACTCCACTCGCCATTTTGGAGATGGACCAAAAACTTTTTTTTGTTTTCTATCTTCACTCACTCTCACACGCAGCCATTCTCTCTCTCGATGGAGGAAACTTATCCTCCTTCGAGTTCATTAGTGCATTATATTTGGAGAAAACAATCCCATTTTGAGAAAACGCCCAAAATCCTTTTTGTGTCAACGTCAACCACGAAAATTTGTTCCGGAATTTGGAGTCATTAGATGAGGAGGAGAGGGATATCCCATCTACAAGCTTCCCATCTTGAAGACACATTTGAGCGGAGAAAACTACTTTCATCTCATCTCTACCACTCTCGATTGGGATGGAATGGGTTGGAAATGGCGTCTTGGAAAAAGTTTTTTTTCGTCGCTCCGAGAGCGTCGTCGTTATTCGAATTTCGGATGTCCTCCAAAATGTATCATATTTTGGAGTTGCCTGTGGAATTTGTCCCCTCTGGGGGATAATTAACACACTTTAGGGAGGAGGAGGATACAAGTTATGGGAATTCCCTAAACGGAGGACATAATATATCTCCAACTTCCTCTCAACCCATTCCCATTATATATACTCCCGTAAACTCCATTTCCCTCCGCTCTCCTCCATTCTCTCTTCCTTCTTCCTCCTCCATTTTAATTTTTACCTAAATAATTCATTTTTCTTCTTTTCTCGCTCTCAGGACGAGAAGAATCAGGTTCTGACGACGAACGTGTGGCTGGACCAGGTGAGCAAAACATAAATAACCCTGTCTATAAAATATTTCTTATAGAGAAAAGAAGAAGAATGGTAGCAAAGGTTCGTTCGTTCGTCCGTCCGTTCCAGAGTTTCACCTTCGAAACCAAAGTCATTTTTGTCCGGAAATGGAAATCTGATATGGATCTCCACATTGATCATCAACCGACCTCATATTTTGTTTATCACTCAATTCCCAATGAAGCC
>JAANSN010002421.1:0-24238 GCA_036850665.1 Dicranocentrus wangi | reverse complement strand
TTACAATTTTGAACTTACGCAAGGCCAATTTTACGCTTGATTGCACATTCATAATGCAAGTACATTAAATGTAGCATGCATGCGCTGCGCATGTTGCTAATTTGTGCTCGTTGAGTTGAGGGCAAAAATTGTTTGGTGCGCCTCCATGCACATTTTTATATACTAAAATTACAGGAAGCTCTTCGCGTGCGTGATCAGAATTGAAAATTCTTTAACAGAAGGAAACTAACTAGTTTATATTTACCTGAACTCGATACCTTTCTATAATGTGGGCTTACGAGAACATATGAGAAACATTATTGCTCAGCCGAGCGCGATTAATTCTTAAAGTGCATCAAACAAATTCCTTTCCGCAGTGCACTGTATAAAATAAAACATGAAGTAGGTATTCAACTTTTTTTTTCAATTAAATTTGCGTAATAGTCATAATAACATATACCAGCGCAGTACACCCATTGTAGCACTTTGCTGGTGTAGGTCAGTGTAATTTTACAATGAATGTGCATGTTAACTAATTATAAGCAGCATACCTATGTTTTTGAAAAGACTAATGTCGTAAAGGGTGCACGGGAGGAAGAAAGGGTGTTGAGGGATAACTTGCTATTTCTTGCGTAGCCATGTCAATCTAACGGAAGGAGACTGTCATTCGTGTGAAACCCACACTCCACTTATCTCTCAAACTATCAAGCAAAAGCAAATGTGTCAGTCAGTCCAAGTCAAACTTCATAATTTCAAATGCCAAGATGCCAGACTTGTCTTCGCAAGTTGCAATAAATGCAAATAATATTTAAATTATGTGCTAACTTGTTGAAAATTTGCATCCGTATCCTTGCGTGATGTACTAAACTCACGGGAAGATTAGTATATCAGAAAGTTACATGAGCTATTAGTATATCCAATTAAAACCTGACAAAATGGCTATTTTGGCCATTTCGACTTTGGCATCAACAACTTGTATAACCTCCAAAAAGTGAAACTCTTGGAGGAATAAAGACATATAAAGTTTTTTTTGAAGCGGATATAAAAGAATTTTTATTGCAGTAATGCATGGAATAATACGCAGTAAAGGAATAATACGTTGGGCTTTTACTTTCGGCGTCGTTTGAGATGCCGATTTCAAATATAAATTGTGGCAGTGCAAAACAACGGGGAATAGTGATATATCAAAATATCAATAATGATTTAAGATTTTTAAGACTTTTCCAATTAAATTACAGATTTTTCAAAGTCAGATCAGGAATAAGGTACATGTTAATCCCATGAGCTTGCCATAACTCTTTCAGTCATTTGACTGAGCAAAATTTAAGCAAGATTTGAAAGCAATTTGACATTGTCAATTCTGTATTCCTAATTTTGTTTAAAAAGAGTTAATAAATGGAATGCCACATACACCATCAAATGTATAATTCAGTGTGCCCAACCAAGCCGTTTTCTAAGCATCTCAAGTGATTTGAAAGCAATTTGACATCGTCAATTCTGTATTCCTAATTTTGTTTAAAACGAGTTAAATGGAATGCCACATACATCATCAAATGTATAATTCAGTGTGCCCAACCAAGCCGTTTTCTTAGCATCTCAAGTATAAAAAGCATATTTTATTTATTTTGTCTAGGATCTTGATGTTTTGCCCAAAAGGCGCAATTTCATTGAAGGTTGTATTTTATGATTGAGTGACTGACAGGCATTTCATAAAAACTAATGATAAATATAATAATATCAAGGCTTTAGTCTTAATAACAGATGTCTGATTAAGTTTCAGCTCATTTGTGCTATCATTCATTGCGGATGGCGGATGCTGCGAGTTAAATACGAGCGTTGTTGAGGGAAGCATGTTAACAAACACCTCCTTTTCCCCCCGCCACGTCGTACTTTTTAATTGAAATCTAACAGGTATTATGTTTGGTATTTGATGGTGTGATACACGCGCTTTATAACTGTCATAATATTAATCAGGTTAAACGCAAGCAAAAAAGGCACGTAAATAACAAATAAAGATAGTTCGGTCGGTTATTCCCACAGCCGTATTTAAATAAACTAGAACAACGCTCCATTGCGTAACTTAATAATTTAAGACAATAGCACTTCCGTTTTATAATATCCTAGGGTTTATTTAGATTTTATTTCAGTTGATTAAATCTAGAATCTAGTAATATGTCTTTCAATCTGTTGTTTTTTGTCTGCAGACGGGTTTAGTTGTATTACTTTATATTAGCAACACATTTATTTTGCTCATTAGGATAATTCTTTACATTGAACAAACTTTTTTTTTACAAAAATCAAGTAGGATGGAATTAGATTGGCATTTATAACAGGGAAATTTTTAATAATAACATGTGATTGCATAATTACATCCTAGGGCTCCTGTATTGTTCCTTGCAAAAATCATTAAGACATTTTTCAACAAAGCGTACTCCGCGTCCGACTTCTAGTCAATTTGTAACACAAATTGTTTTACCGTACAAACTACAAACTATACATATATATATATATACTTGTTTATTGTAGCTGTAGAGTATTTCTATACATTTCTGTATCTTTCTACATAGTTCACGATTTCAATATTATATGAACTAAGAGAAAGTTTACCCCCACCTCGGCGGTTAATAAATATCACCATCCCCAACAGAGTTACATGCAAGTTCGCTGATTCTTCAGTTGTCAGTTGAGTGAAGGTTGTTGAAGTGTGCGTTTCCTTTGTTCTCCTTTCTTACGAGTGCGTGTTTAGTCAAAGTTGAGTTTATACTGCTAGCGACCGTATTCATTCTAAATCAAAAAGTGGAACTAGTTTATGAAATAAAAACTGTCAGACAACGGAATTAACTTATTTCATAAATCCGACAAAATGAAGTCATTGATTGTTGCAAGTTTTCTCCTTTCCTGTTTGGTCCTGCTATGCAATGCTGTTCCAGCACCGGAACAACCGTACTATGATTTGGTACAAACTTAATCTTACTTACTGGTTTTAGGAACACCCGGAAAATGCATACGTGTAGGAACACTGGCACTAATTTGATTTATATTATCATCGCTTAAATATAGGATCCCAACACAGCCGACTTGACAGAACCAGAAGGGGACTTATTTGGACCAATGATGGGCTTCTTTCGCAGAACGCGGAGTGCATACGCGGATGCCATTCAACACGCAGCAGCCAGTTTCCGAAGTATGGTGTATAAACCCTTTCAAATGATGGGAATCAACAGACAAAATCTTCGGTAATTAAAAGTCAACCTTGGATCTTCATTATTATAGTAAGGCTGTGTACATAATCTGACAAAGTAATGATAAACCTGTTGTAAGGCTACTAGTAAAAAGCACTTTGATGTAACACAAATCCTTTTTATTTGTGAATTTCCTCTAACAGAGAATTCCTTGAGTCAATATAGGAATCAAGTCTGATGCACACGCACACGTATTATCTTTATGCACTGTAAAAGTTTTTATGCAAGAAAAATCGACAAGTTAAAAAATATGTGAGGAGTATTTTAGTAAACTAATGAAGTGACTCGTGACAGTGGTCATGTCATGTATGTATGGATATATTATGAACACATGTGTTGAGTGAATCTGAGATATAAATGTATTTTTGAAAGTTTTGCAAAAGTGAGAGTTGAGTAATTTTTATCTTATTGTTATCATGTTATCGTATTTCACAATTTCGAGATGAAAATAAAAACATGAAATATCGACAATATGACATTTCCCCTGGGAGCCTTGTTTTAAGTGAAATTTCATTTTCCTTTCAAACATGGCACACCACTTGAGCATGAATGAATAAGCGCTGGTATAAATTAATTGTTGTAAGTACAAAGACGAACGGCAGCAATCATACAGCGCTTAGAATAATACTACGGATAATTAGTAAGTAAAAAGGCGAGAGAGTATTTTGAGCTAAAGACGCAGACGGTCACACTGTCCCATTCCCTTATTAGCCCAACACAAACGCCAGCGATCCATGTCCTAATTGAATTTTAAATATTGCTGGACGGATTTGGCCGCACGGGATGGTGGGAACGTGAAGCATGCGAAGGTACTTCTGGTGACATGTCAAATGTCAACACGAAAATCAGTAAAATATGAGGAATCTTCAAGCTGTGTGAAACTGTTGGGGTCACTAACGACAAGACTACTTCCACTCGTCACATCCCGCTTTGTGACTTTCATTTTATCTGGCACAGGTCCGCTTTTCTTTTTTTCATGCTCCTCCTTACCATGTGTAATGTACAAGTCGCTTTGTCTGACTTTTAAATTATCAAATTCGGGTGGGTATGGTAAATTAGCGTATTCCTCCAACTTCATTCGAGTGTAATATTTCCAAAATACCAAAAATACGATTAGCAGCAAAGCCAGCACAGTTACAGAAATCCCTAGACAGGCATACATGAGTTGATTAACAAAAGCAATGTAAAATATTCCAACTGCTTGATATGCGTTTCGATGCTGCTGTGGTATTGGTATTTGAATTGCTTGCAAATTCTCTACTGTTTCGCAGTATTTTTCCCACAAAACATCCTTTAAAATATAATTTTCCGTGATTCCTCGTGAAATATACCACATGTGCTTTACGTCTGACCCTCGGTTTAAGTTTGCTGCAAGGTGGTAAGGTTTCCTACCTCTGAATTCGTTGCACACCGGGATTTTCCAAGCTGTCCAGTCATAAGCAATAGGGTCAGTACTCCAGTGAAGTTTTGTCGTTTCCCTGTCTAGCGCTAATTGAATCTGCCATCCGATTGTTGTCACTTTCTCAAGAAGGGTATCATTCCGACACCCTAATGTTTCTGGTATAGATCCTTCTGATATGTTATAAGGTTGAATCATGTCATTCGGGCTTCGCTTCATTTCCGACACTGGTGTTTCTGGCGGATACCCAGATTTCAAAGAGTTAACGTAATATTCAGTCAAAATGTGGAGAAGCAAGTCTACTCCATCGCGATTTGGAGCACGAACAATCTTTACGGGTTTCCCAGTTTGGACAATTCCCTCCATTTCTTTATCTGTTAGTATCAAAAAGAAACCACTGGCCATTCGGTGTGACCCACCGGAGATTCCCGTGTAGGTATGTGTTCTAGCTAGTTGGAGTCCACAAGTTGGAGTCTGTCTTTTGCAGCAGGATTCGGGCATATCAGTAGTTTGTAAACGGCTTGGCCAATCCTTCATTTTGTCAATCTCTGTGGTTCCACAACATTTAAAGTTGGTTTGGATTCGATGGAAAAAAGGAGGCAGCTCCCCTTCAGTTCGAGTGCCTTTGCGAAAAATATACTTTTCTATCGTGACGATATCGTCATACTTTAAAGAAACGGATGCTCTGGAGCATCCCTTCAGAGCAAAGTACAATGTAACGACGTAGATAAACATGACAAAATATCCAATCCCCATGTGATGCACTTTGCATCGCAAGACAACTGTGGAAAGTAGACTTACTAGAAATAGCATTCCGAGGGCATACAAAGTATTAAAATAAGCTTGTTGGCTAAATAAAGTGGGCGGAGTCCCAAAAGTGGACTCATGAATCCCCCAAATCACACATCCCATCCCGGCAACAAGCATCACAATAATGACGACAAGTAGCAAATAGAATTTTCTCGTTAGAATGACATGGGGTTCATGGTGAGCTGTTTTGATTAAGTCACTTTCGTCGACGGGCTGCGCCGCTTGGTAGCTGTAAGGATCACCATGAAAGGACGAGTCCGATGATTTGAGAGTTGTGATGGAGGATGATGGAAAATATGATGTTTGCGACATTTGTGAGCCAGATACAATACTGGAACTGGAATTTGAAGCGGATTGTAGTAAATGAGACTGTCCTATGACAGGGTATTCGAGACTTGGAGCATATCCATAATAGTTGGCAGGTGTTGCATAAGGTGGATACTCCTGTTGATTAGTACTTGGATTGGGTACTGCGGCTGCTGCTGCGGGTGGGTAATAATAACCTGCTTGACCTGTACGACGCGGAACCCGAATCTCCGAGTTCGTTTTTCTCGGAGTAGCATGTTGCGCATTTGCCTTATACAAATCAGTTGCATTAACTTGAAACTTGTGATCTTTATCCCGTGCTCCTACTGTAGTTTTTGCAGTTTCGAGAACATGTCCCACGTTGGGTATCTCATAACCCTTTCCTTTTTGAGTACCCATTTTTAATGGTCGTCATTAATTTAACAGTGATATTACGGAAGCTTTAATTTCCCTGCAAAGAAAGATGGTTTACAATTACAAAGTCAATTACTGCATGTATTTATATGTTTTGTTTAACATCGTCTCGTATTTAAAGGTAGTTCAAGGTAAAATACATAAAAGTAACAATACTTTTAATGTTTGACTCTGAAAGAGAGGAAGCAGAGATGGCCAAAATCAGTTCACTGTAAAAATTCACGGTTTCCGATAGAGTTAATTAGTCAATTTGCAGGAGTTTGTAGGCAAATAACCAGATAAGCTCAAATCATTTAATTCTTTGTCTTCATTTGTCGTTCAGGTACCGGACTGAATGAGTCATCAAAACCATCAAAAACACAAGGCAAAAGCATGCATTTGAACACGCACACACACGAGTGAAATACACTCCTCTGGTTTGCTTTACTTTCGCCATTATATTGATTGTTTGCATACAAGTGTTCCATGACGAAATTAGTAATTTGGATTTGTAGCTAAAACTTAAGTTGCATCAAAAGAGTTGCATCTCTCCGATATGTAAAGTGAGCGAGTATGACTCATGGCATGGCGTACCAACCAAACAACCTCCATCTTTAACCTAGTTTAACAAATATGTAGAAAAACGAATGCTGACTGACTACAACTTATGTTGTTGAATAACAAACTCACGTTACGTAGCATTGTCTTTTACTTACTTGATGAGCAGTGCAGCGGACAGTGTAAACCTAAAAAAGAGATCCACACATTTTTTGTGTATTTTTTCTCATGACTTTGTGATGCATAATTATATTCAAACGACTTTATTGGGCGAGACCTTTCAAGGTCTTCCCAAAGCCACTAAGCACTTTAAGATATCACAAAATTAGTTTGTTCATGCAATCGCCTCACCATCTAGTTTTTCACGTTCGTCTCATCTTTGGAAACTTGGTGTGATTATGTAAAAAAANTCATCTTTGGAAACTTGGTGTGATTATGTAAAAAAAACACACCATGTCAACTGTATACTGCACGTTGAGAACAGAGTTCATTCCACCTGGTTTGCTACAGCCACAGAGATGTTTAATGCATTCTAACTTGAAGCTATGTACGCAAAATCTCACAGTGCGACTACACAGTTGTACCTACCGACCGTTACAGCAGTGTCCCACAGGATAGCCCATAGCCCATAACTCGATATGCAGAAAGGGGTCGCAGTGATTATGATGTGATGGCTATGCCTTTGCTACGCACGTAAGGACTCTCAGAACATTGGCAATGAGCTTTGGCTTTAAAATGGGTTAATAATCCTTAATATTTTGCATGTTATATAAATGTATTTCTCTTTTAGTTGCCATTTCTCTATCTAAACTTGGTCGTGGAGTGGCGGTTCGCATTGTCAAATCATCTATTTTGTGTTGATGTGTTACAAATTGTGAGCGTTGCGTTGTTCACAAGTACAAATTTTATAGTATTTTCCAGACGTGCAAACCGTGTGTCGTGTTTTAACGAGTCAAAATAGATCAGAAATGATAGGAAAAACTCTAGCGATAATGACCGTAGTTGCTAGTATCACGGTGAGTAACTGAGTAAAAATCCTAAATTACCTATTTTGTTGTCTTCGGAAATATGGCTTGCGGCAAGTTTTACTCATCACATCGTCAAATTTCAGAACGCTGTCGATGGATCTCCTCATGGTCACAACGATCCATACAAGCCAGTTATTGAGCTGCTGAAGGAAATTCGCAAACAAAGGAAATATGGAGGGGTTGGAGGATTTCGTGAAGAGGGACTCTTGGGATCTTCATCAAACACCCCAAACTTTCAATTTCCCACAGGATTTAACTCAAATTCTGGGGGTGGTGGTGGCAGTGGTGGATCTGGATCTGGATCACCACCTACCCCCATTTTGACTCCAAGCAATTCCGGAGGTTCTGGATCTGGAATTTCCAGTATTATTCCGCCAGTAGGAGGCAGCTCTTCCAATTCCCGTCCAATTTTTCCAACTATTCCATCAGGAAGTCAGGTTGTTGATCAGGTAAATAATTATGGATTTTGGTAATTTCCCCCTTGCGTCGTTTCCCCCACCTGGCATACAAAATCTAAACAGTGTACCACTATTTGGTAATTTTATAAAGTCTAAGTCGTAGGTCTGGTCTAATTAGTCCCTCTAACTTCAACCATACAGCCTTTACAGGTTAACTCCGTCCAACTGAATCTAATCAAAAGTTAACCTAATTTTACAAAAACCCTAAATATTGCCCTCTGTTGAAAAAGGCAAAAGCCTCAAAGGGTAAGCGTCTCACGCGAAATTCGACCCGGAGAGGGGATAATGTCCAAAAGGGGGAAATGACCGATTGCCAATAATTTGAGACGATTTACACAAACATTTGCTAAGCTTGAAAATAAATTTTCATAGCCGGTTATTTTGTTTCTTTCAGCTCGGACTTCGTCCTCCATACCCCATTGAGCAAGTAAACAATGGTGTAAGTACAATTCTCAAAGGCGTTGCGAGTCTGGATTTGGGACAGGTCCTACGAGGAGCTTTCATTTTCCCACGTAATGAAAATGTGAGAAGCGTAGCATTTAACGTGCTTGACACAATCTTTGGAAAACCTCCTGCTTCGTCCGGTTCAAACTAAAGGGGATTTAATTGCGGCACGACTGTGATCATGTCGATCCAAATACAAACTGTATGAATTAACCATCATTTCAAATGTTTCAAGTATTATTTATTTATTTATTTTCGAGTATTATGTAGTTAGTTTTAACGAATAAATAAAATAATGATTTTACTATGATAATAAGACTTAAATAAGACTTTCAAATATTATGCATTTTCACTCACGGGAGTAAACATTGCAATGATAAGTCATATATTAATTATCTAGTGTGTCACAAGTTGTGACTCACAACGATGAATTTTAAGGGAAACGTGGTTTGCATCTATAGATGCTTATAATATCATGTAATTGTCCATGCCCGATGCGATGCCCAGTTTTGGGACCCCTGCAAAGCACCTTAATAAATCCATACACCCAGTTACTTTATTTATGTGCACCACGCACGAGTTGTATCTAAAATCTAATACATAACCATTAACATGATACGATACGCAGCTTTATGGGCTTTGAAGTATGGATTTACGGCCGGTAGGGTTTCTGTAATGAAATTTATATCAGATTAAAAAGTGAATCAATGAATCAATCAATGAGACTAATGCATAATATACAATTAGACCAGGGTGAGGAAAATGCGAACGAATGGCAATTATAGCGTAACGTAAAACCTACTACAAGGATTCACCACTGTGATCGAGTGTGATCATTAATAATAACGGAACTTCTCCCCATCTCATTCATAGGTGGTGCGTAAAGGTGAAGACTGACTACTAACTAATGTAGCTAATCTGAACCAGTGGCAGCGAGAGTATTTACTTATTTATTTACACGAAGACGTTTATTTTGCTAGCCAAGCTAATATGCTAAGGCTAGCAAGCCTGGTGTATATCACGCAATAAATTAAAGACATACCTACTTGATGCACAGTGTTATTATGACACCTTTTTCGATGTAGGAAGTCAAGGCAAATTGCAAATGGGTCGCATCTCTTTATTTGTTCACTTTTTACTACCTTCCTTAACCATGCACACTGTAGCTTTACGGTACGAAGATCGTGACTATTATTATATTCTGCTCGAATAAAACTCCATACTCCCCAAACCTTCAACCTTGCTCAACCAAATTCACCGTTGACATTCTGAAGTTGCTTAAAATAGGTTAGTGTGGTAGGAGAACCCTGAAAAATGTGCCTTTAAATAATGCACAAGATGCAAAATGCGTCACTTTCTGGTTTGACGTCTAGTGACAACTTGGTGCGCTTTCCGAGTAAAGATATCCACTTAATTTCTGTGAAAGATGATAATTAGGGTAGTTCTAGTGTTGCTGGTGCTAGTTGCTGTTTTGGTAAGTGTGACAGATTAAATATTAATCTTACAAAGTGCTGTTGTAGTTTTGATACAGCTAATGATAAAACTGTGATTTAAATAGTCACGTATGTTAATCGTCGTCATGTTTATTTACCTCACTAGCATGAATCTGAGCCAGCACCAGCCCCGCATGGAAATGATCCATACAAACCTATCATAAAACTACTGAAAGAACTCAGGAAAGCAAGAAAACACAGACACAAGTATGGAGGAGGTGGACTTTTAGGTGGATTTAGGGACAGCGACGATTCAGATGAGTCTGGAGAGAATCCATTCGGATTTGGTGGATTTGATAGACCAAGTGGAGGCTCGAACAGGCCGTCATTTTTCCCTTCAGGAGGAGGTTCAAATGGTAATAACGGTGGAGGGTCTGACAGACCGTCGTTTTTCCCTTCTGGGGGTTCTAATGGCAATGGAGGGGACGGCTTCAAGCAACCAGTATTACCAGGTGGCAATAATGGTGGAGGTGGAGATCCGTTAGAGCAGCTGAACCAAGGTATAAATGGTCTTTTGCAAAGCACCTTGGGACAACTTTTCAGCTTTCCAAGCAACTAGGTACAAACAATTTTTGGCTCTCTCCAAAGATATTTGGAACAGGTTTGCCAAGAAAGACTGTATGATGTGATTCATCAATATTTTAGCACCAAACATATAACATAACCCATAGTGTTACAAACTTGATTAGCTCTTAACTAATGTTTATATGTAGTAATGTCAGTGTCAACAAAGCTTAATCAGCTAGTGCGTCATGAGAGGTACATGATTCTCTACTTGTTACAAACTTTTGTTGAGAAAAGCTCTCCTGCTAAACATAGTTTCCACATTTAAATTTGAAGTGGCTTTTTAACGTGTGATTTGAAAAATAAAAATCCCAATCCTAAATTTTGATTATTCTCGAGTAGATAGGTCGACCAAGACCAGCTATGTGTGACTTTTGTACCTAGCAATGCGAGAAATTATTATGTGCTGTTTATTTTCCTGATAGCAACTCCTTGATGCTCTGCGAGTGCAACCAAGTTCTGAATTGTTGTTTTTTACTTTTAGTTTAGGAAGACGCAGTATTCATAATATTCCAATGCCAACATTATTGATTGCTCATTCACTTATTATTGTTGGACGTGCCACCGACCCGAGAAAAATGCATACCTAAAATATATATAAATCGACTAGACACAATGTGGAGTGAATTTACGAGGGGAATGCAAGCAGAAGTGCATTTTTGGAGCATTATTTGCTTGAGCCAATTTCAGCATGATAAGCACAATAATACGATAATACGGGTGTGTGTGGTGCTTCACTAAAAACGAAATGCACATTCCAAATTTTTGCAATTTACTGACTATTGACTCACTCTTGACTCGCAACCAGAGCTGTGAGAATTTTACAGATTGATGTAACATAAAGTTAACGAGGGGATTTACTAATCTACTATATGTTCTGCCGGATATACCATGATCACGTTGACCACACGCCAACACGCTTGCTCCCACTAAGTGTTCATGCTCATCCAAACCAGCAGAACTTGGCAGACAGTGTGTCAGCAAGTCAGCATATTAGCAATATTAGCATTGGACTTTCCAAATAAAGCCATAATCATGTCACAATCGGATCTTGCATAGAACTTCAAAATATGAAATACTATTCACAAGATGAATCCTGCTAAGCATGGTTACATAATAGAGCAATAGTAGATCAGCCCAAATGTAAATGTAAGACTTTCGAAGCATGCAGTGTGCACGACAAAATAACCTCTCGATTCCATCCAATGAACCATGTTCGATTCACTCAACTTTTAGAGATTTTTCTTTAAGCATGCATGCACATGGGCACACAACATGTGTCACTTTCACTTTACGCATGGATATTAACAGGAACAAGTTTCAAAATATCAAAAATTGAAATATTGCGTGAGGCAATGAGACACTGATAATAATGGCCAGCTGCGTTCAGCGTTTGTAAACTGCATGTTCTACGCGTGATAATGACCTATCTACCACCTGCAGCTGTAGTGTATGCGTCGCGAAATGACGGATGGATGAAATGGAACTCGAAGTTTGGTTGCAAGTCATTGATTTCTACTTCTTCAGGGTTTCTTACGAATGATAAAGATATTCTGGATATTACACGACACGATTCTCTTGCACTTTGATTGAATCAAAATACCGGATCATCATCATTGCCATTTGCCTACGTATGGGCACGAATGAGTGATAGGTTTAGGCCGGGTTTAGAATAGGGAATTTTTCTCAGATGATAAGCTATTTCCATTTGTTGGACGATAATGCGAAGAATTTTAAATTGCCAAAATATGAAGAAATAAGCCATAAATCTTATAATGAAGATTTTAGTACAAAAGTGTGATAAATTAGTCCAGTTAGTTTGAAATCAACCAAGAAGGATGTAGTGTTGCCAGATGTAGAAAAGTCATCAATGAGTCAACAAAGGTCAAGATCATCTCATGAGAAGGCATTGTCTCACCTTTCGTGAAAGTCAAACTTCTATCAATTACTGCTTTCAGTTATGACAGGATAGTTAAATAAAAATTATAATTATTCTGCATCACATCTACTAATGAGATGCGAAGACCAGTGAAACTGATTACTAGACCCTCCTTTAACACTTACATGGTAAATTATCTGTTTACCTGTGTGCAGGTAGTGCCGCACGGATAAGAAAAATATTACTGAGGATCATACGATCATCTAATTATGCGGGTGCTAATAAATGCTCGCTGATGTTACGTAAAATCTTTATGAGTTTAGGTAAGTTCGAATTTTTCCGAGTGCGATTTGTAGTCAGCAGTGGTGGCCCGAGCGAAATTAATTTCGATAAAAGTTGTCCATATATTATATTATACCACTTTATTCCAGTGATATATTAATTACTTCAACCACTTAAATATATTAAACGCAGATAGGTATTTGAGAAACGAATCGCTAGGTATAATAAAATATAGGTAGTTATACTTACTGTGATGTATTATTACCCATGTTGAATTATTTTTCTCTTACTAAAACATTCGTAAGTGGTTTTTGTCAGCCAAAGAAAAAAACATTAAGCACTTACTTCGCTCATTAAAATCTGTAGTTAATTCATTCAAGAGCAGCTTTATAGACCCTAATTAGATGGATTAGGTCATACTAGATCTCCGGTTGAGGTTGACCGTGTGCCGTGCAGGATTAGTAAAGCATTTAACGTGAGATGATGAGATAGTGAAATCTGTATATCCCTACTGCCTTTGTCCCCGTCTCCTTTGTTTCCGAATTTTTAGTCAATCTTTATGTGACCAACCTCGTAAAGTATCCAAAAAGGATGAAGAAGGAAGCCAGGATTACAAATAAGAAGTAACGCAATACGCTAACCTCCTCCTTGTGTATAGCGTAGGTAGTGATAAAATGCATTCCGCTGGGGTACGTGATTGTGATTACTGTCGTGATGGGTCTACGTGCTGTTGTCATTGTAAGCAAGTGAAACTTTACACACACATAAGGCAGTAAAACTGTGTGCACTATATCCTTAACTGAAGAATGCTTTTTATACATCCGAGAAAAACACACCAATACTAATATGGTATTGCATATTGGATACGTGCATTTATGCACTTATACTGACACAGCATGCCATCCTGACAAAAAATGCTTGCCAAGAGGCTGACTGACAACAACCGCTATGCATGTGGTAAAAGAATGATTTGTATATAAACTGGGTCTCAACCTCTCACCTAACATCATTTCACGATCAACCTAAAACTAACATCTTTCTCTCCTCATCTCTCGTAGAGATCAGCAATAGTTCCTCTGAATAACACGAGGAATTTTTGTTTTTAGTCCTCTCACCCAACATCATTTCACGATCAACCTAAAACTAACATCTTTCTCTCCTCATCTCTCGTAGAGATCAGCAATAGTTCCTCTGAATAACACGAGGAATTTTTGTTTTTAGATTTTCACGGAAACACTAACCGTTTTTCATCATGCCAGCTGGAATTCGTCCCTCAGCTCAAATGGTCAATGGGCGATGGTGGTTTCTTAAGAATAGCAATGGAACTGCCATGGAACAGCCCGTAAATGGACGCTGGTGGTTTCTCAAAAATAACACAGGATCCAGTCAGGCATACAGCACTTCTGGAGCATGGAGCAGCACGGACGCTAACTCTAGGTAATTAAAAATACAATCGAATTGGCATCCTATGTGAAAGCCTGCTTTAAAAAGTGCTACCAATATTCAAAGTCTTGAATGTATTGCCAATAGGATAATACTTTTATTTGTCTTACAGGAAATTCATTGATCCGACTCGTTCCAGCTTATCGAAAAAGCAGTGATAATCTTGAGTCCTGAGTTTGCTCTTTACCAACAGGAAAACTGTTCAACGTATGAAACAGGTAACGTAAAGGAAATTCCAACTTGCTTGCTTTATGAATCAAAATGTGCTAGAATTAAAGCAGAATTTTAATTTTTTCCCAATGTTTATTACAGACTGCAAATATGATGAGGACCAACCACAATTTGTACTTATACTTGCGTACATTATTATTGTCAATCCCGAGAACAAAATCGTAATTTATATCCGAGATTTTATACTGCTAGTTTTACCCCATATTCATAGATAAGTAACTAATACTAAATGACAAGCATATAATTTATAATTGTAAGTTTCTAAAATTGCCGTATTTATACATAACATTTTACTGTTTTTACTGTACTTTACTCCATCTATTTTGATGAGATCCATGTGCTGTCCATTCAGAAATTAAATAATGACTAAATGTGAAATTAAAATATTTACTAATATTCCTCAATGACGTGATGGAAGAGTGAATAACCTAATATTTTTTTCTCAATTTCGTTGTATACATACTTATTCCTTCCGTCCGGTCATATATGATGTTGTGAACGAATGCAAAAACAAATGTCATGAACTGTATGCATTGGAATGTGTCATGTCTCGCGTGAGATAAAATAAAGCGTCCCATTGTGCTTTACGGATACATCAACACGACGGGTCGCTGTGACTGTGCCTGATCTATATGTATGATCTGACTGAATGAGTAAATCCAAGAAAATCTGGCTGGTAAAATGTGCAATGTCTGTCCGGGTCTGCACAGCAATGTTTGCATACACATGGAGCAATGTAAGACTAATAGTAAAATCCTGTAGATAAGTTTGTTTACGAAACCTCAAACACAACTAACTTATCAAATCAAAGGGTTATCACCCGTAATGAGAAAAGACCGAAATTCTCTCCAATTATCACAGACTGACCGCCTATTAAGCAGGTCACTCCATCGAATTAGTGTACAGGAAAGTGTCCAAGTGTCCTTCATCCTTCATTTGCATATTGATATATTCATATGTCTGTTGCACAAAAATTATTATATTTTCCTCCCATTATCCTCCTCCCAGCGATACCTAATCTTGTTATGACATGATTAAGTTTTTAGCGAACTAGTTCCTGCTCATCATTCTCGACATTAACCGTCATATTGTAGACGGTTATACCGAAAATCCAGCCTTTTGAATATTTGCTTGCTTTATGTTTGACTTGGTTATATCGTATACTTCACGAATCACTGGGTTGGGTGGGACTTGGGACATACATGATATGAGTTTTACTCAGATAAAACAGCGATCAAAACAACACAGCTTTCATTTACCAATTGGATAACAAAAATACCCTCTTGTTGACCCTCTCTATCAGTTGACGTTTTTTTATTTTGGTTTTAATTCAACACGCTCTCTGTTACAAGACCAAGCTACAAGCAAAACAAAGGAGATAAAGTTATTACTGGACCAATTCCTTTTGTCTGTAGTCTGCAAAAGGTCATTTTGTAAGCTCGTTAGCTGACAACCCCAACTCACCACAACAACTTTGATAATGAACATAATATCCAAATGTGATGATCTTCATATATCCACACTCCATAAGCTCTGTTAATTATTATTATGACAAAAACTCAAAGGTTTCAAAGCTTCAATGGCATTGTATTTAACATTTGTGTCAATAACATTTGGCTTCTATATTTTCAGACCGTGCAACAGCTACAGTATAGTAGCCTAATTTAGTTTGTGACAATTGTTTTTATATCAAGGTTTTAAGCTGCGAATGAATTAGCAAGGTTAATGTGAGCTAATATTAGATTTACGCTAACAATTTCCATATTATACACGAAGATGATCTTTGCGCTGCGTAATAAGAATGCCTATTATACCTTTCATACTTAAAATGTGCAAATGATTCATGGCAATTCTAAACACTCGACCCGTGTACTATTATTCCGAATTTTCCGACTCTTTCTAAGGCTGTATTCTGTATATTATGAAGAAATGATATACACGGCAGATCGGGATTCGAAACCTCGTCGGTCAGTCACCTCACAAGCTGAAGTTTTATGTGCAAAAACAACCTAATGTTTTGTGCACTCTCAGATTCATATTTCATATTTAATACACTGACCTATGTAAATCTCCTCGGAGGCATAAATTCACAACAAAAAACCTGCTTTAAGCAGATATATTAATGCTGCAAAAAATTGCTGGAGTTTGTGCAAAAGTAGAAGAGACAACATAACACGAATCGTTTATCATTTTGGCTATTGTTGGACTTGGACACGAACATTTATGCCTTGTGTGTAGTGATGGGCTAATTCGTTCTGTTCATTCGTCTAGGCCTTTTCATTGGAGCTTTTCGTAGAAAACCGTGAAAGTTTTTGTGAGCTCATGCCATTCATACACAAGCAAGTAATCCATGCAATTCTACACGATGTAAATGTAAACGTTCTTTAATTCTCTCTATGTCTTTTGTCCACTGTACAAATCTCCCAGTGTGTGCCTATACAGCTCAACAATGCGTCTGCAATTTTTTGCACACTTTCGATTTTTTTAGATTGCATAAACCCAAACAAGCCGCATTAATGAAAATATGTACATCTACACAATGATCCAAAAATTGGAGAATCATAATAAATGTCTTCAAGTACGATTTTAGTATTTCCAAAGACTTTGGCTAGTAAGCATAAGCATATATGCTACGCTGAAAAATTCAACATACAAGCATCCATGTTCACGGAACATGCATCCAGTGCTATTTTAGTTCCCGAATAGTTGTTGGCAAAATATCGCAATCTATTTTGTGAGTTTTCTCATTGTACTTGTGCGTCGCGTCGTCGTGTTCGATTGTCATTTTTCAAGTTGTTTTTGTTGGTGTCACTGTCAACATTATCCTTCTTATAATACTCATTCTATTTTCAGAACCATTTGGTAAGGATTTGTACGTAATTGCATCATGTCCATTGTCACTTTTCGATATAATTAACGGAAAAAGGCTACTGCCACTTTAACGTCATTTCGTAAACGGCAATGCTCATTCTGGGCGTTCGTGTGTGGGTGACACTCCGTCCGTACTATAACTATATGCGCCCTATATTTACTTTACATAACTACCAACTACAGAACAATACGGTGTATGGTTGCAATAAGTTGCAAATAGGGTCGTTTAAAACTGCATATATGTAGCAGTCCATTCATTTCCAGCTCCACATGCAACGCATGAAATTCTTATAAAAGCAAGCTTCAATCCATTGTCAATTGAAATGCTCGAATCATTTTCATTACTTTTTGACAAAATGAAATTGACCTCGCTGAACATGGGCTCTGCCAGTAAAAACCAGGTGAACTTCTGTAGTACCTCCACCTCCACATACACCTTTGTAAATAATTCAATGAATCGTTCTGTAGTAGCAGTAGTACATCGTTGCATGCAACCATACTTCCTCTATTTTTTCCCGCATCTACCACACATTTATTATATTACCTAATATAATGATTTTCAATGCATTTTTATATTATTCAGCTTAGACCATCAACGACAAAATATAGTTTGCTCAAAATTTACAACAATAAACGAGTAAAACTGCTCTTCCAGTATTTGCATGTCATCGTTTGACGCGACAGCACAGCACTTTTGGGAGCTTGGATATATACCCCAACTTTTGCAAATGCCATCTCACCACTTGTCATCAATTTCATTCATTTTTACGAAATATTCGACGACTGAAACGTGGCTCACCTACTCTGAAACAAAATTATAGGTTGCGTGTGTGTGTGTGTGACACAGTGTGGCACAATAATTTTTATACTCGGTTCACTTTCGCTTTTTTAGCATTTTGTAAGTAACGGGCTTTATAGATCGTTCGTTGCCCTATGTAATCAAAGTACACAATAGTGGACCCCAAATGGACACATTACTATATTATGTATGTCGATAAAGTGTAGAAAACTGGGTATTTGGTGGCTGAAAGCAAAGTCTTAAGTCTATCATCCAGTTTCGAATTTTGTTGGTGTAATATTTGAAATGATTCTCCAGATTTGTCCCCCTTTCGGACCAAGTTTAATTGATACACAAGGAGTGCAAGTACTGATATAGGATTAGGAGGAACGTACTGTCAAAACGTGCTGATGCAAGAGTGCTATTATTAAAAATCAGCAAAAAAAATCATGGAGCATTTTGTGAGAGCATTGCTTTTTGTGACACTCCATTTGGGATGTGTTAATTCCCATGTTGGGCTTACATTTCCACCTGCACGAAGACTGGATTTGGATTTTCTTGATAACATCCGAACACATAAACCATGTGGAATGCCAAAAGATGGTAATTTTGACATAAGTAGTAATAATTTCAATATTATAATGGTTATAATAGTGCTTCAAATTCCTTGTGCAAATTAAAACTACAGAGCAAATACGAACACCACTGTTAGCTGGATCTACAGTAAATGTGACTTGGCATTTGGCGTACCCACATTTGGTAAGCATGATTGTTCTAAATTTGAATTAGTGTGCCGTGCATATCCGTATAACCCAGTGTTTTAATTCGTTATCTTATGCTTGCTTTGTTAGGGTGGATTTCGGCTAGAATTGCTAGACAAAGATGAAAATTTTCTTCAAAAGCTATCTGAGCCAAATTCGCAGAGTTCACATGTTACAGGGGATCCCACGTAAGTTGAAGTAAAACATCATCAAAATCAAATACGATATATGCTGAATTATTTTTTATTATCTAATATTATTTTAAAGGGCTCAATGGTACGCCGTAACGCTGCCTAAAACTCTGATCTGCGAGGACTGCACGATAAGACTTCTCAGAGAGGCCAGGGAATGGTCGAACAATTACGGCTTTTGGAGTTGTGCAGATGTTTCCATTATACCAGCCAAGGATTACAGGGAAACTTGCCTTGGAAGGGGTACACCGGAACCTAATGCGGAGTGCATTTGTGATAAAGGTCAATGAAAATACCTTGTTATATAAATGTTGAGGTTTCTATTATATTATGCAAAGAGATTTGTCAATGTCGCGACTAAGCAGAATTTTAAATTCAATACTGCGAACTTGCCAGAATTAGTTAGTTTTTGGATGTGCTTGGTCTGCGTTTGTCTGTTGATATTCATAGACAAATGCATCCGCCGTGCAGTATCTATTCGTCACACCTGTACAAACTGGCTAGTCCAGTACCACTATTGTCGCTAACATTAGTCACATCACAACACAATGAAATGAAAATTAATTATGTGAAGCCATGTATCCATCCGATTCATTCCAACGATTCTAGCCACTTTTATTTTCACATACAGGTTATTGGGGTCCGCGATGCCAATACAAAGAGGAATGCACATTTGACAAAGACTGCGGCAATGGCAAATGCGTAGATATTGGTGGCACGTCTCTTCCTCGAAGGCAATGCTTCTGTGCCGCTGGATTTCATGGTGATGGCTGTCAGCTTCAGAACAAGGACACGCTCCCAACACCGGAAAATCTTCAATTATCTACTCACACCAAGACAGTTTTATCAGACAGAATTGAGCTGTACCACAAGGTAAGAATTAAGAATGTCTCTAATAAAATTCTCACCAGCAGGTGCGTATATAGATACGATATGTATGTACCTATATCTCATGTCTGATGAATGCGATAGAATATATTTTCATATACCGGTTGATTTGCCATTATGCTAGTACTAAAGAACGCCTCTATGACGCATTTGCATTTTAGCCACGCGTTAGCTATAAAGTTGAAAAATCCCTATATATTTGTTGTATTGAACTGCTTACCCATTTTCAGCTAATATCAGACGCATCAGCATCTGACGATGAAAAGGAAATAGAGTTTGTCCTTGTCGTGAATGGAACATCTTATGCTGCCGTTGGCTTGAGACCTTCGACAATAGACAAGAGTTGCAAAAGTTTGCCTGCGGTGGAAGAATATAATGTCGTGTCACGCAAGGTACGAGCGGCAAAAAGTAAACCACAGAAGTCCAACCCTACTTTACTTGAACCATTGCAACGATCCGATAAAATAAGGGAAGACTCTGAGCCATCAATGAATAGTAAGCGATCTGCGAAAGATATGAAGGAGTCTGCAAATGGAAAATTAAAACCTAGTCCAGAACCTGAGCCTGAAAAGTCGGCCGGAAAACAGGGACATGGGGCGAAGTCAGAACCGACTCCAGAAACGGTACCAAAGAGTGAGAGTGAACCACATGGGGAACCAGAGTCCAGCAATAAACTGAAGCCGGAACCTGAAGGTACAAGTGAGCCACAACCTGAACCGGAAGGCATCAGTGAACCCAAGCCGGAACCTGAGAGTAACAGTGAGCCAAAACCAGAAGTCAGTACTAAACCAGAGCCCGAAGGCAGTAGTGAACCTGAACCTGGAAAAAGCAGTGAACCAAAGGCTGAGCCCGAAGGAAATAACAGTGAGCCAAAACCTGTGGCAGAGGGGAGCAACCCTGAACCAGAGACTGAACCCGAACCTGAAAAAATTCAGAAACCTAAGCCGGAATCTGAACCAGAAGCTGTTCCAGAAGGAGCCGGTAGTGTGCCCGAACCTGAAACACATCAGAACCCCAAGCCAGAATCTGAGCCAGAAGCAGTTCCGGAAAGAGTTAGTAGTAATCCAGAACCGGAATCAAATCAGAAACCTAAGCCGGAATCTGAGCCAGAAGCTGTTCCGGAAGGAGCCGGTAGCGTACCCGAACCTGAAACAGCAAGTGAACCAAAGTCCGAACCAGAAGGTTCCTCGGAGCCAAAACCAGAATCAGTAATAAAGCCTGAGCCGGTAGCCGAACCCTCCAGTAGGACATTCTTTTATTACTATAATTATAATTAAATTAACGACAAGTGTATATCAGTACTGTAATATTTAATGCCTCAATTTTTACAGATGAGCCATCAGCAGAACCAGAAACGACGTACACGAAAAGTTCCCCTCTACCAGGGGCGTCTACAGCAGCAGAACCAGAAACGACGTACACGAAAAGTTCCCCTCTACCAGGGGCGTCTACAGCAGCAGAACCAGAAGCAGCTGCAAACGAGCCTTCTCCAGCAGTAGGTATATAAACACCGGCAGGTTTAACTGCACATATGAAAAACTCTTAAATTTATTACAACAGCTTACCTATCTTTTATGTTAATATCATGTAGAGCCAACTCCTGAAGCCGAGTCTGAACCCTTTGATAAAACTCTGTTAGATGTTTCATATTTTAAGCTGGAGAAACGGAGTACTTCTGTAAGTGTATGACATTCGTAAAATACGCACATTGATTTTCGTAGTATGACATGTGTAATCGTATGATATGCAAATTAATTGATAGTACACTCCCAAAGGAGATTTCCACGCAATGGACTGCACTGACATTGGTACGATGATATAATATATAATAGCATAAAATAACTCATTCCCAGTATAACAACCTCAATTACTTTATGCCACATAAAATAATATACTTACGTCTTATACCCTACTTGCTAGTCATTGGTCAGGCTCGTGGTTTATACTCAAGAATTCGTGACTACTACACTCGAGACAGATCCACACCCCGTTTGGATACTTACTGGGGTGGCACTGAAGATATTTCATCAGCAACAGGCTGGGAACTGAATGGCATCACAACCATAATTTTCAGACGAAAACTGAAATCTTCTGATCCCACAGACCACTCCATTGCAGGCAGCATGCATTTGATTTGGGCCAGAGGACAAGAGCACGGGGAGTACGTCCACTTACCAAAGTCAGGTCTAGAAAGGGAAAAGCCTTCAACACCGGATTTCTACGCACAAGATGAAATCAAATATCATGGCCATTCAACGCAAAGAGGAGTCAGATTTATTGACTTCTCTAAATGATATCCCTGTGATACCATCAGTACAGCTTTGGCGTGATGCATATTCCGCTACGTACTCCCTGATTTACTGATTTCCCTCAATTGTTAATCAGCAAACATAAATGACTAGCTTTATCTTATAAAATGTTATTTTTTGTATAAACCAAACTACAATTGATGTCTGATTTTGTGCTGTCTACCTTGATACATAAATGTGCACAGGTATCAAGCGGGGCATTAAAACTTTGATTGACAGCCGCCATTTGCATTTCTGTTTTTACAAGAATGTCGTTTGTTTTTATTGAACAATATTGTTGTTATACATCCACTAATTTGGACACGTAATTAACACCACATAATAAGTATGTAAATAAATATTTAGGTATTCATTAAGAAACTAGGTGCACACGCACACACATTGGATTGTAGTGAATGCCGCCACACAGGGCACCACAAAAATGTACACTTGTTTTTCCAACTTATTAACTTTTTGTGTCCTACGGATATGACATGACACATGGATGTCTGCCTCCCGCCTCGAATAAAATATGCTATAGATGAATACATTATATACACATTAATTTCTGGTTGTTATTTCACCATCAAAAATGTAACAATAGGACGGACGGACGATGTTGTTACCAAACACGCTCTATAATTGAATCGTTGAGAGGCAGTGATCAAAAGGGACTTTTGCCATGGATGGTAATCATGATGATTGATTTGGCATTTTCACAGAATTTCTCTATCACCGATTTGATTTCATAAAGTTAGCCTCCGTTGAATATGGCAATATATACACGCAATTTATCATCAATCATAATATGGATATAAAATATATGCAACCTACAAAGTACTCTAGATTTTATATTTTCAGAAATAATGGAAAATGACCATTTTGTTTAAGTGAGTGAGTAATACGATCGCGTATATGAGGCTAGGCAGTCCGAAGTGTAATATTGCATGTCACCCTTGGAGGGACATGTCGGGATGGGACGATGATGATGAAGTACCACCTTGCTAGTGATGCATCAAGCCTCGCCAAATGCTGCAAAAAGTGAAAACAAGAGAACTTACCTTGCCCCCAGAAGTAAGAAACTAGACCATGACAAAGATTTGGGTAAATTCTGAAAAGTCTTACAATTAGATTGCACGTTCGATCAATTTATGGTTATACACAATAACACAATATATGGAATCAACAAAATGGAAGATGGGTGGTAACGGCAAAAACTTCTTGAAAGTTGAACACAAACATTATACATGCTGCAACTACGCAGAGTTACAAAAAGGGTTGACGAAGTTCATGAGTCATGTAATTAAATGTTTGACATTGTTGATAGTTCGTAAATATCGTACCTACAGCATTTTTAATAAAGTGCTGGGCAAAATAAGTACGTTTTTTATCCATGTAGTCTAACCACCATAAAAAATAACGTTTCCATTGTCAGTAAACCCTAACGGAGATATTCCGATCATCGCTTAATCTTTTTGATGTTGCTATATAACATAATGCTTACATTTTCCGCCGACATCAGTCGTTTACGTTCAGGGACTAATTATTGTAAGTTCTGGTCAATTCTGACTATATTCTCCGCGCTCAATTTTATCCCTTTTCTAACAATAAACCATATCATATCAACTGCCTAAGTGAATTGCAGCATACCGCTTTACATATTCGGCATTGTATATATAAGAAAGTGATGGCTACAGCTACAGCCGCTACAGGGCATGGCTATTGATGTTGGACAGGGAGCTATAAATAAATTACTACACTCTTCGGTTTCTTGCTGCTACCGATGACCGACTATAGTAAATTAAATATACGTATTTATAACCTACGCGTTTTTGGAGGTATACAGTTAAGAAAGTGGAATATATTATTCTTCCAGCAGGTACATTCAGTTTTGGTACAATACGTACGTAAGAATGATGCAAAATGAGTCACATAAAGTTGCATTGTATTGT
>JAANSN010002420.1:0-24242 GCA_036850665.1 Dicranocentrus wangi | reverse complement strand
TATTCTCTCTCTCTCTCTCTCTGCGTTTTCTATTCAATTAATTTGTTTCTTGTGTTTCTAGCAGAAACACAAATGGTTGTGAGATGCACCCCGCATATATATCCCCTTATTAAAAAAGTTTGCTATTTTACACACATTTTCCCCTTGCCAATAACTTGCAGGCAGCAGCAGTAGTTGCTGTATTGCCTTTGCCTTATTCCCCCGGCCGTATTTTGTGGATATCCCTCCACCAACCAACCAACCATCATTTAATTACAGCAAAAAAAAAACCACAACCACTCTGTTAACGGCACCATGGCAGAAAAATTCGCCTAAAATACCTATAATCATGGGAGGCTAGAACTAGAAATCAAATAATGAGAACAAGAAACCAGAGAGAGAGAGAGAGAGAGAGAGAGACCAAGTAGAAAAAAAACCTTATTCATTACTATTATCCCCCACATATATATATATCCCCTTAGACTTTGGCAGATATTGGTGGCCCAGAGAGAGACAAACGCACGCACTCAGGTTTTCCCTTTACAAGAAATTACATTAGCACACAGTCCCACAACATACAAAGGTTCTTGTTTCTTAGCTTTAGTACACACGTGCTGATTCTGTTGATATATAATAGTTGAGCTCTGTTTGTGCGTACCGTTGTAAAATGTGCGTGCTATACATACATAAAAACGTCTTGTGATGATGATCGTCATCACATGCGTAACCAAACAAACTCCTCCATTTTTCTCAATGAATCTCCTAACATATATAGAAAATGTGGTTAAACTTCTTTTTAATATCAGACATTGTATCATCATCATCATCATGATCAACTGGCGGAGCATAGTAACCAATATAATTATTTTTATGCATAGACAGCCTACATGCCCACATGCCCACATACCCCACTACACTACTAGCCTTTTATAAGAAGACGAAAAAAAAACAGCAGAAAGAAAAGAGAATGGGGAGATATAGACTACATGTGCTGGGCTTGTCGTCGTCGTCGTCGTTGTAAGTTGCTGATGCCTTTGAAGTTTTCTGTTTTGGCGACGAGAATCCCCCGTAGGCTGTTGTCGTTGATAATGTTATGCATTGAATGTATCATGATGACCGTAATTACTGAATGAGTATATATATGTGTAACAACGCCGTATCATCATCATCCGATCATCATCATCATCACACAAATCCTCTCACTTACGAGAATCATTCCTCGCGCAGTTAGTATATGAGGAAAATCTGTTTTTTTTTCTGATTAGCTCGTCATTTTCTGAGGGAAATATTATGTTTTAGATTAGTAAGCATACCTAGGAATATGTTTTTCGCCTACTTTAGTGTGAAAACAATCGTTTTACGTAAGACAACAAAGGGAACTTCTTCTTTTTTCCAAAGGGATTGCTGACAAGAATGAGACAATTACTTTCCCCTTTTCTTTTAGTGTGATGCTAATATAGTCTGCCTATTTGCATAATAAGCGTACACTGTTTTACACAACGGTGCGGTGCTGTCGATGATGACGAGAATGAAAAGTAACGACTTATTCTGGTTGGGTGAGATAATGAAGGACGTTAAAGAGTGTAGAGGGAAAAATAGCCATGTAGGTTTTGTGATTTTTATGACATTTCAAAAAACCCATTTATACGCTACGGTAGGGAATCCTTGGTGGTGGTGGTGCGAAATACTACACAGGTATATTTTTTTATGGTTCTCTTCGTCCCTCAATTAAAAATGATTTATTTATTTATTAAAAGAACAGTTTACGACTATTTTTTACCCTGCTGCTAGCTAGCTACACACACACACACACACACATGAGCAAATTATGATTTTTCTTGGATTGAAATATCTGGATGATGATATGACAGTGGGATATTCTAGGGGCAATAGAGTGTTATTACCGATTCATGAAGGATAAATCAAGTCTAAAAGCACACGTAATGACCATTCATCCATCCCGTATGTCATATACACGCATGACGACGATGACGACGACGCAAAAGCCACCGCCCGAACTTGAAATGTTACCTTGAGAATTTCTCAAGTAGTTTTTTTTTCTTCTCTTTCTCATTTACACGGACTTGATCAATGTTAGAGATGGGAACGTGTAGTGTCACTTCTTCTTACTGAAGTCAGGGTACCTTTTTTTCTGATTTACTTTCACGAAACTCCAACGGTGAATCCCTTTTTTATATTTTGCGTGCATGACCAACTGTAAAATTGCACTTTTGGAGGGACCAACCTTCCAAAAAAAAATAAATAAAGCGGTGATGCGATGGTAGGTGTTGTGCGCGGACAAAAAAGTTTAATGGCTGTAATAAACCATGGTACATGGCAGTAGTAGTAGTTGTTATATTGCTGGGTAAATATAAAACTGCTCCTCTCTTGAACCCATTACGGCAGGCATAATATTGTGTAGGCCCGAGTGAATCTCGTCGTGAGGTTCATATATTCATATATTTTTTGTTTTGGGAGTGCAAATCCGTCTGATAACCTTCGGACGCACAAGTCTCATTGTTACACCAAGAGTTGTACGCACGTGGCTCGCAATTCGCATAATAATAATTATGCATGACTGCATAAAAATGTCCTGTTATGTGTACATCTTCACTTAGGCAACCTCTCCGCGCAAGTGCCATATATTATTTTCTATATGAGCAATGATGCTTCACTCCAACTCACTCCCTTCACGCAACTTCTTTTCTGCATTTTTGGCTCCGTTCCCAAAACCATTTTTTTTTCTTTTTCTCAAACTGTGGTGGTTTTGGGGCACAGTTTGAAAGTCAATTTGTCAAAAGTTCTTATTTTTCCAGACTGCCATTCGTACGGAACGTTCGGTACGTTTTCCCCTCAGCAGACAGACAGCATGTCAGTGGAAATTGCTGCATGGTCGTCGTGAGAAACACTTGCTTCCAAGCAAATGAAGCAAGTTGCTTCATTTTTGATTTTTCCTCGAAAAAACAAGGCTTCCCTGTAATTTTGCAATTTTCAGGGGTATGATCGATGTCTGCAAGCTTAATTTGTGGACGGGTGGTGGGCTGTCAAAGTAATTCAAATTAGGATTCTTTGGCAGCTTGCTGTTTTTATAACTACAAAAAAAGGAACGAACCGTACAGCTCTGCCGCTGCTGCTGCTTTGGCATGACGTTTGCTACATAATTTTTTTTCTCTCTCTCTCTCTCTCTCGTGCATTTCAGTGTTTGGCATATTGTGCATTTCAGGATTTTCATTTTCGCCATTACAAAACCGATCATGATGGATGATGAGATTGCTCAATCAGCATCTCAACATCTTGATCTTCTCGGGGGTAACGAGAATTGGAATTTCTCTCAACATTGAATTTCCCATTACTCCAAAATAAATTATCATTTCAACTCTACTTGTACTACCTGCTGCAGCACAACCAAAACATAATGCAGAATGCTGCGATGCGATGTGTTTGCTTGCTTGCTATAACCCTCTCGAATGAGCACAGACAGACTGGTAAGCTATCTCCTGTGTAAATATGATCTACATGTTCAATTTTCCCGATAAATCATTCCTTGGCTTTACAGCAGGATAGTGTGCATGTGGGAAAGAGTGATAATAGAAAATCGTGCTCTCTACTCATGGATGACCGTGACTAGTTCCGATCTGTAAAATGTGTGTAATCCCTTCTGATATCATACAAGTAAATCCAAGGCGACAACTTGAATACTTCATAAAACACTCGATGAAGGCCCTTTTTCCTCCCCATGTTGAATATCAGGGTTGCCTATTACAACTTAAATTTTTTATCGCTTCAAGCAAACTGCATGTTCTCCTTCTTAACTTTTATGCAAGTTGGTTACTGTCGTTCTCTCGTGACACGGTCCGTTGTTTGATACGAGGAAGATTGTAGCTGTTCGTCGTCGTCGTCGTCATGGTTGTCTGTCGTGAAAAGTCAATTGAAACTTTAGCCCTAGTCAAAGCAAAAAAAATGAAGAAAAAAAAATATATATATATAAAAATTCGCCCTATGTGGTTCGCAAGTTATATGTTAAAGTAGAAAGAAGAGAAGAGAAAAAAAAATCAAGATAAGTAGCATTTGCATGACTGGCCCTGAAACTAATGCTACAAAAATCAAGCCCGATACAGCACACTCTGGTTTTACCTGTAAAACTCGTCATTCGCCGAACAAAGTTTCGTTAGTTTCTTCTACACACAGACAGACAGAGCGGAGCTAACCAAGTTTTTTATATTCACACAAGGAACTACAGCTAAAGAAGTCGGGGAATTTGTAAAATGGTGATAGGAGGTTTGAGAAAGGAGAGAGAGAAAAAAAAGCTCACAAGAAGAATAATATATGAAATGAAACAAGACCAGCCAACTTTGAAAAAATCTTGCCTTGTCTTCATGCCACCTTTCCACGGATGGACGGGCAAAAAAAGAAGAAGCAGAGCAGAAGCAGCTCTCAGGGTAAAAACTCTTCCACTCTGTTTTCATGGTGGTGCGGTGTAAATGGGATGCTGCTACTGCTGGTGGTAAGGTGGTGGTGAGAAAAATATATATAATCGGAGCCATGCTCATAGGTAGGGATACATGATATAAATTTCCCCCAGTAATAATAATAATGAGCCCGTTTCACGCACACAATATAATATACAATAAAATATTTAGTAGGACCGGGGACTCGTCGTCGTCGTATCTTTCTTCTTCTTCTTCTAGCCTTTGACCAAAACACAAATACGAAGGGGATTAAGGGTTACCCGGAGGGAGAAATACCATGTTGGCGTTTTTCACAGACTAGTCAGCAGTAGTATGCAGGTTTACCCTCTTTTTCTTCTTTGCAAAGGTGAACTTTCTTGAATAGAAAGGCTAGTCTTGAATGATATTCATGATGATGATGATGATGGCAAAGAAAAATGGCTGCATGCATGGACGGTGGGATTTGGAGGACGCCTCCCGGGTCTTCACACACAAATTCCGTATTGTATTCTGACTTTACCCTACCTCACCTCACCTGTGTGTGATCAAAAGGAGACACGGAGTCGGGTAGCAGTTGGGAAAAAAGGACGATGAGCATACAGGGGAAAAAATGTATTCAAGAGGGGAAAAAAGTTTTTTTCAAGTGCATATCACCCACCACCCCTCTTCTCGCAGCTCTTCGCACTCGGCTATACCGTCTTGTAGGCAGACTTCTTGAGTGAGTGTATATTGTGATGGTAGTAATAGATTGCGGAGGAATTCCAGGTGATTTTTCCTCCTTGAGCTGACAACCCAGCAGCAAGAAGAGGAAAAAACGGGAATAAGGATATAGTCTTTCTTCGTTGGTTGCTGCTCTTTTCTTCAACCCACCATCACACCACCACCACCACCATCATCATCATTCCCTCACGTCAAAATCACCGTCAGCTCTTCCTGTATTCACGAGAGTAATGTGAATTGATGTTAAACCCTGAATTAAAGTGAGGAGGAGAGAGCGCTCCCATTGAAAATCGCCCTTTTCCCATTTTTTCCCCTTGGAAAATTTTTACCCGATCTCTCTTCCGTTACGAACGACGATGCTTCCTCTCTAGCTGCTCATCAGGGTTGGTTATGGCGATGAGGTGGTACGGTGTGGTGGTTTCATCGAAGTACATATATGTAAAGTAGGAGTTTGGATGCGTTGTGAGATTATAAAAGTGTCATAACGTACCTACTTCAAGTTTTTCATACGTAGAGAGTGGATTGGAATAGAGTAAACCATCGCATCGCATCACACGGCAGACCTACCTCTCCGAACCAACCGAGACAGACAAGAAAAAGTGTATATTATGAAGGGAGAGAGGAGAAGAGGAGGTGGAGGTTGTGTTGTGTGGTGATTACTATTATACATCACATCAGGTTTTTCTATCCAAAAAAGTTATAGCTCTGTGAGTTGTGAAGAAGCCCTTGAGCAAAGCGGTTTTTAGCGATAGGAGAAAGATATATAAAAACAGTAGAAATAATAAGGTGAAGATTTTTTTTATGATTGTACACAATTTTTTTTCTTCTTCTTCTTACTCTGCTTCTTCGCTCTCTCTCTCTCTCTGGCTGGGTACGTGCATAACAGGTTATAAAAAGGGAGGGAGGTTTTCAAGCTCTTTTCTAGGTTAGCTGACTTACCTGACAGGATGTTTCTAACCGATTCTTACACTTGCTCTCCTCTTTCCACTCTGCCAAGCTTGTCGACGACTGGCAAAAGCAGAGTGAGTGAGTGAGACTGAACAAAAAGAGTTTTTTTCTTCTTCTTCTTCTTTCAATAATGGCGTTTTTTGTCGTCTACTTTAATTCAGGCCTGCTCACCTCCATTTCAGAGTGAAACTTGGCTAGCAGTCGAGTTTCCTCGAGTGTGAGTCAGTCAGTAGTGTAATGTGGTTTTCTCGTGTAGCGAATATAATATGTATATACACGCCACTACCACTGCTACCAACAACACCAAACACCACCATCCATACCATCATCATACCACCGCTCACATTTTTATAGGGCTTTTTTGTGGCATTTAGTTTTTATACGTAAAAGAACTGACTGAGATTTTCCCCCTCTAGCTCCTTTTGTTGGGGTGTGTGTATATATGGATGTGATTTTGAGCGTGGGCTGATAGCTCCGATGCATGAAACATTTTGACAACCCTGTTTCCTCCGTCCACCTGTTGCTCCTCCTGTTCACTTATCAATGTCATTTGGACCAGTTTCTCTGGGGACTGTTCTCAGATCCCTGTGCAAGTGGATCCCTACCAACAAAAAAATACAATCCTCAAAGGGATTTTCTCCGGGAGTAAAGGTTATACAAGACATTTGAGACATTGGCGGCGGCGGCGGCGGAGGGTGGAGTTGCTTATTTTATGCTTATTCACAAAAAAAAAGAAAGAAATAATCTTCATAGCCTTACATTCCTTCTTTTTTTTTCTTCCTTGTTCAACCTACAAGAGGATTTTTAAAACATCTCCGATTTCACTTTATTCGCTGTCATGCAACTCGAGCCTGTACACCAATACCGAGGAGGAAGAAAAATGCCCCGTGGCGGAAAATGCTAGATGAGAAGTGTTAAACACAATTTGAGAAGGAGAAAATATGGCAAAAAAGAGCTAGCTGGCGTGCAGTTTCATACATATTTTTTTTCTCAGGCTCGGACTTATTTTCTTGATAGAATATTATGTCTATCCTAAAAAGTGTAGCGCTAGCGCTGCTGCTGCCTTGAGATTCCTGTACAAGACAAAAACAACTCGCGATAAAAATGATTTTAAAAAAATGGATATATACCCTCCTGGTCTTTGAGTTCCTCACTTTCATTATTAGCTTTCATATACGGCGTCACTACCAGCCAGAAGTTGAAGCCTCCATTGAAAAACACAGTTTTTTTTGGCTTGGAACGCGACACTGAAATAGCACCCGTGCGCTCATCATACCTAACTGCGATCATCATGATGAGGAAACATGACATTGGCCATCATCATCATCATGCGATGCGATGGAACGTATGTTTGACGTATCCTTCTCGTATCGTTCGCATCCAGTTCGAGGAAAACATCCAGTGAGTGTGCCTACGTACCCGGTTTTTGCTATCATTTACATACCCTCATGGTCATCTCATATAGTAGGAAGTTTTTTCCATCCTCCTGCGATGTTTGCTTCTTTGCGCAAAAAAACCTTATTTAGTATATAGCCAACGTAAAAAATGAGTAAGCAGTAGAACTACGTACGACTTTTGCTACAAAGTGAAGAGGCATGGATAACTTTTCACAGCAGTGATGGAAAATTCACGGTGTTGACGCGTTGTTTAGGTACCCCTGGCCAGGTAGAATTTATTTAGCACGCAGGTAGTATGACCACACGTAGTGGAATCCATCATACCTGTACAAAATATATGTGTATTTTTGCCATACTTCACGTCAACTTTTTTTTTCTCTCGTCATATATGGCCAGCAGCAGCAGCAGCAGGTATCCATCAGCACGTAAGCGAAATGGCAAATAATGGACATTGTCCAGACACGACGCTCTGGTTGCGGGTTTTAATCCTGATTTTCCACGATATTATGGGAACGAGTTAGACATTGAAAAGTAAATGGAGGAGTAATTTGGAATGGAAGCAATTTGAGAATAAAAATCCTGTGAGATTCACATGATGCATGCACAACACCCAGATGCAAAAGTGTAATAATTAAATCTGATAAATATGGTTCAGTAGGACAGGAGCGGAGTCTAAAACAATATTTTTCCTGAAGTTCAAAAGTCCATTTCATGTGAGAAATGAGAGTGGAGGAGTTGTTGTTTACGAACGAAGGAAAAAGCACAAGAGAGTGGTGGTGAGCTGTCGGCGGCGTAAAAACCAGATTCTCTCTTGCTGTCAGGCAGGCAGGCAGGCAGGGAGTTATAATGATCCTGCGAAAAGATAAACATGGTACGTTTCCGAAAGGAAAAACACAGATATTATAAAACTTCAGAGAAGGGAGGCTTAATCAACCAGTAAAATGGCGAGTAAAGCTAATAAGAAATCCCATTTGAGAAGAAAAACAATAGGTAAATATAATATATGCAATAAGGGAAATGAGTTTGGAATGCGCATTTTTAGTGTACTAAAGATAAATAATAATAATACCGTGCTCACCACTAGTTTTTAATCCCGACCATGTTTTTCGTGACAGGATCCATGGAAAAATAGTGTATAATTCCACAATATGGGTAAATACATTGCTTGCTGCCATCGGGGCAACAGCAGCGCCGCCATGATGGTGTCATTAGATATTTATGCGGAATGCCTGTTTACCCCATGAAATGTACATACAATGTTTTGACTTCCATGAAGTTTCTCTGCTCCACCACGTCAATATCATCATCATCATCATCATTCTTGTTTCTCAAGCAACAAGTAAGTATGAGCAAAGAAGTGTGGTGTGGATCAGCGAGCGAGTGAGTAGTAGTAGTTGTGTAGTAGTGGTTACTGGTTACACAGTAACCTAAATTGGAAGGTCGGGCTGTTTTAATTGTTTGCACGTTCATCTCAAGCTATGTGGTGTGGTGAGCGAGGTACAACTTGTTACGTCAGTGTTGTTGGGCAGTAGTATAGTGTTGGGCCACTCGCAAAATTATAAGAAGAAGGATTGTACTCTCGCTCCCACCTTCTCCCTTGCCTTGTATAATAAAATAGAGTCAGACAGAATCCAGTTTGTCGGGGTACCTCCATCCAATACGGAACTAACCAAGGAAGGGAAAATAATAAAGTAATACATTTTTTCCGAATTAGTATTCATGGTCCAACCAAACCGTGATTCATCGTATTTCGCGAAAATTGATTCTAAGGCGCGGACTACTAAGCGCATCGCTCGCCCACCTGTGCCCAATCCCAATTGTTACGTTATCCACTGGACTCTATTCAGTCCTTATAAAGTAGTCGAGTACAAAAAAAGACAAAAAGGAAAAAGAAACTTTGCCGGCCAAAGTAGAAAAAAAGAAGAGGACGAGAGAAATAGGATGCATGATGCACTCTGCTCGTCTCGTCTGGTATTTTCTGCACCCCGAACAATTTTTTTTACACGATCATGAAAACAAAATTTTATTACGGATCTAGCATATATATATTGGCAGAGAGAACATTGTGTACGTACGTACATAGGAGCAGTTTTTACCAGCATCCACACGACGACGACGCGAGTACAAAAAAAGCGAGACTATGAAATTAAGAACGACAAAGGAAATTTCTCTGTATTCTCACCCCCACTACTATACCGAATCGCAACTCTCTTCTCTCCGCACACCGCTCGGGGCACTGAGTTTTTTTTCAAATAAGTAACCAAATTGTACTGCTGCTGATAATACACATCTTCTTACCTCATTTGAGGAGGAAAACACATGTACCATATTATTGCGAAAAAGGGAACCCGTCTCCTCGTGTAAAAAAAATGAGTATCGGGTGAATCTTTTATTTCGTACAGGGCATTTGTATGGTGCATTAGTGAATAAAAAAGGAATCTTTTAGCATGTTTCACAATTTTTCGCACGAAACCATCTCAACTTTCCATTTAGGATGAGGAGATCCCATTATAAAACAGTGAACAGAAGACCAAAGAGGAGATTTAGAATTTTTTTTCTCTTCATCATCTTCTCTCATTCGATCGAGTATCCAAGGTAAAAAGGCAAAAGATGAATTCGTAATACACGCTGAGGCCCTGAGGACTCGTCGTGTCTCATTTATTTCTGCGCGCTGCTCCTATATGAAAAGATGAAGTCAGTGAAAAGAGGGTGCATGATGATGATGAGCGAAATGAAAATGGAGAGTGTGAATGGCACCATATTGATTTGCAATGATGAGTGGTGGTGGTGGTGGTGGACATCAACTCGACATTCAAGAAAATATGTCACCTTTTAGAAAATGCATGTTTAAGGGCGCTCTTCTGCCGAGCGCGAAGCAGCGATTTTTCGTCCACCACCACCACCGCCGCCGTTGTTATAGATCTCAGCCATGACAGCCTATTACAAAGCGAACATTCAACATCTTGAGGGGTAGAATGGCAGCCTGTTCGAGGAGTTGGCTGCCACTATTAAACAATCAACATTTGTCCATGGGATGTCGAAAGAAGAAGGGCACACTAGCAAAAAAAGCCAGGGGCAGGGAACATCATAATATAACCCAACTTTGTATACCCACCAACATCAAAAACTATCCTGTAATGCGCGCATGCATTGTTGTAGAATGACGAGAAACTGGGTGATTTACCATCATGATTTTCAGACTCACTCACTCACTCGCATGCAAAACTTGTGCCATGCATAATATGCAGAAAACAGGGTGAGTCAAGAAAAGGTAGAGAAGAAACAAGCCTACAGCAAACCAGGGGCTGCCCTGAAATGGGTAATTGCGAAATCCCTTCGTCATTCTTACAAACATTTTTATCCCTTCAGCCTCTACCGTCATCATCATCATCATCAGAGGATGCAAAAGTTTCATATAAAAACCCTACTCGTTTTTTTCATACAATATACCGTCGTCGTCATCGTGATCCACGTCGGCAGCAGTCAGTGAATGTCTTCATAGTAGATGGGTAGGATCACGGCACTGGGTTGATAAAAAAATGGCTCTGGCTCTCTCGCTCTTCTCTTCTGCACAAACTTTAATCAGGATTGTTAGGAAAGCGACAGTGAGTGGGAAGTCGGTTAAGCGACAACCTTGTATCTCCTTCTCTGTACGACGGAATGTCTCAGTGTGACTGTGAGTGGATGTCGTCGTTTTTCGTAGTCACTCCTGCAATACGGGCCGCCGTTGTGTGCACTGCTTGAAGAAGCCCTTTATATTTGCTTATGATGATATATTTATGTGAGAGGTTTCTCATTGTTGAACGGATTTGGCCTTAATCATGTCACACAATGTCCTTAATTTTCTCGGTCTCCTTCTTTTTACGATTCTTATCGCAGAGAGCCAAGTCTAACTTTCAGTCCCTTTGTAAATGGGATTTTTTTTACAAGCAAGGGAGGCTATACGGACCCATGTTCCTCTGCGCTGGTGCATGGTCGCACGAAAACCCTCTTGAGAGGAATGCGTAGTATATAACTTATTTTATTGGGAATAATAATATTTATGCTGCTGTAGTAGTTTTATAAAATCCTTAGGCTCGCAAGTCTCGCAACTAGTGTGTGTGTGTGTGTGTGTGTCTGTCTGTATGCATGTATGTGCCCATATACTTTATGTGAAAACCGAAGGTGGGGTAGACAACCACAAGGAGTATAATTTTTTTTTCTTACTGCAATTTTCTTGAACCACACTTCCGTTGTTCAGAGAGGATAACAATATACAATGGCAAAAAAGAGAAACTGGTGTATTTGCAAAGAGGGAGGGCGAAAACGAATCGGACGGACGACGCGCGACAGTAGAAAGGAAACAGCCTTGTAATCACAAGAAATTAAAAGAATGACTCGGATGCTGCTGAAAGTTATATTAAACGGGTAGAAATGAGCTGAGGCTCTACAGGTGGCTTTTATTTTAGGGATGCGAGCGAACTGCAATAAAAAAAAGGGGTTAAAACAATATAATTTGCTTTTTTTTGCCTCCACCACACCTTTAATATAATTCTCTTACAGGGGGAAAATTCAATAAATAAAAAATAAATATCCATGGATGCAAATCTTCTTTCTTGGCCTACTTGAGCCACAAGAGCCATCCAGCCTTCTAAAAAAGGGGGCGTAGTAAAACTTATACTCTGTGAAAACTTTGTCTCAGATTCTTGCCATCCTTCATCCCTCGTGATCCTTTACGAGTAGCTAATAATTTTTCCCTCCGAAAGGATGATATCACGCTAACATCTTAACCAAAGTTTGCCATGCCATGCCAGCAAATGTCACTTTGCCAATAAAAATCATTCCCTTGAGGGCTATTTATTTATCTATCTTCTTATATACCTTTCGCAGCAGAGTTTTATGCTGGTGGTGGTGGTGGTGCTGAGCTGAGTTGAGCACTTGTTACATATGGGCTGTGTGTGGACACGTCCACCGTAAATGTACCTCGAGTTTACACAAGACCCATGTTGTAGCCACTTTTTTTATTTGTATACGAACCAGGGAGGGGGAGCAGGGTATAAAAATGTAAACGCCTCGTAAAAAATCACAAAGCGAAGCTACAAAAACGCGCACCTTAAAGGGAAAACGGATCCATTCATCTTGTATGAAAAAAAAAACCTTCTAGTTTTTTTCTTAATTCACTTTTGCAGCTTATTTTCATCTCAGTTGACTGGCCAAGGCAAGGTTGATCCAAACACGATTTTTTTGTGTGTATATATATATACATCCTTATTATTATCGTTTTTTTCTATACAACTAGAAAATAACATTAAAATGTTTATAGACATGTGGTGGTGGTGGTACTTGTAACTGTACAAAGGATAATGCTATTCTATCAGTTGACATGGGTAAGATTAGAAATGTCAAGTAGAAGGAATATTTTTCAGATAAATTTTACAAACGACAAATTTTCTATCAGTAAACATGTATAAATAAAAATCACCCGTCACAGGTCTTGTGACATATACAGGGTATATTATATATTATCTACATATGTAAATGGTTCCACTTCACTTTCAATTCAATTTTTTTCCTTCAAGGACCGAGCGATCCCCTCTTCAATGAAAAAAAAATCATCATCATCCTAAACTAAAAGTGCAACAAGAAAGAGACTCCTTTTTATATGCTAGGGAAAAAAACCCGTGCAACAAGCAGAAAACGTATACAGAGGAGAACATATCTCAGAAAAAGCATATATATAAGTAGAAGAGATGAACAAACGGATTTTCTTTTTGCAAAAATGTTTTGCTTTGCTTTGTTGTTATGTTATGCTTTATGTTGTATTATTATTGGTGGTGGTGGCCTGCTGGCCTGTGTACCTCTTTGACCAAGTCTGTATTTTTTCATTACAAATGCCAGCAAAAGAAACCCATCTCGTGAATATACACAGAGAGATAAAAATGCAAACATCCAAAATACAAGTTACCAAACCACATGTTTCTCCTCTTAACTGCACAAGAGCAGGAGGGAGAAGAACCTTGTTAAAATTGTGGGCAAAGTTGGCTTGATTAGTGGTGTTGCTGCTGTCATGACACACATTTTGTACAACCAAGTCAGTAAGCAAGCATGCCAACAGCAAAAACCTCATCCAAAGTGCAGTGGAAGAAGAAGAAGATGAAGAAGAAGAAGAAAAAAATAAGAGATTTCACAATTATTATATTCATCATGATCATCATCCCCATCAGATCTTTTAAAGCATTTTTGGGCAACTGGGCAGTAAAAATTCTTTGGGTTGATTGAGAACGAAACAAGGAGTAAAAAGGAACGGGGTGCATGCATCAGTCAGTCAGTAGTAGAAGAAATGCTCAAGAAAAAAAGAGGTACCAGAAAATGGTGGTGGTGATTCTGCTATTTTTCTTACAGAGAGAGAAGGTCTTACATATCCCAGGTATACCTGGGCTGCTGGTTGCATTAAAACGCAACGCAGCAACAGGTACAATATAAAAGGCTAGCCAAACCTACACTTCTTTTTTTTGCAAAATGAAAACCTTTGGTAGATGCCTCTAAGCAAAAAAAAATAAATATATAAGAAGTTTATGTTTACATCCTCTCTCTCTCTACCTGCCTATACCTGTGCGATACTCTACTGTCTTTTCCCTCTAGGTATTTACCAACTCGCATAATAATAACATACTGCATACATACGTATAAAATGCTTATATAGTGATGGTGGTGATCTTTAAAAAACATGTACACACATAATGTTCGTTCATCATTTCACCTTGCCTCCTTATCTGTCATCATTATGATTAGCAGTAGTAGTAGAACTAAACAACACATGCTTCACTATTTTTGCGGCTCGCTCAGCTCGTTGCATATTCCCTCGAAAAAAACGCAAGCTGATTGACTAATTGTAAAAAGAATTCCCTTTTTTTTGCATACACATCCATGTTTAGTTTTAGACTAGGGACAAGACTAAACTGTTGCTGCTGTGACCATTTGCCTTTCTAACTCACACGTAATACCAAAAAGTTCTTAGGATACAGTTCATCATATAATATGCAATAAGCAGGGCAGGAGTAGTCGCAAGAATGAATCGTAGGGATACACGAGACTCCTTCCCTTGGAACCACTTGATGATAACCTCACGCAGCAGAAGAAAAAAAAATCATACATACATACATAATATAACGTCGAATGTGTGAGTGATACAGATAGAGAGAGAGAGACACCCAGGTTGCTTACTTACTTTACTTCTACTATTCTCTCTGGGGTATAATATATTTTTTTTGTGTCAACGTGCTCGCATATAATATAAAGGAGGAGAGCATGGTTAGCATGTGTGAGTAGTACTGTTGTGAAAGAAGGGCATTGAATTGAATGTTTATGTTTTTTTTTCTTCTTCTTCTTCTCTGGGTAACTAACTCTAACTCTACTATTTACGCACTAACTAACTGTAGAGCATGAGGGTTTTTTTTTGCATTAGTAGTGTCCACACACAGAAAAATGTAATAATGTATGGGAATTTTCTTGCAGGCAGGCGGCAGGTAGGATCAAGTGCAAGTGAATCAATGGTGAAATATTATGTACGTTATGGTTATGTGTGAGGTGTGTAAAGAAGGAGCAGTGTAAAGATGTAGTATGTATATGTAAGTTTTAAGTAAGTATATTGAGCCTTTGAGAGTTTTTTCTTAAAGTTGCACAGTCAAAGGACACGGATGTATTGTCAGGGTATAGACGGAGGAGATAATAATGATGATGTTGTTGATGGTAATAAAAGTAACTCGCCTGTGTCTCGTCATTCACTCGAGATTGCACTGCCTTGCCATTATTTCTCTTTTTTGACGCGTGTGTGCCAAAGTACGCATTCTTTTCTCTCGGCTTCATCAAAAAAAGCACGGTCCGAAGGCTATGCTGTTGATGAGGACCTCGAAAACCAGTTGCTATAATGCGGTTGGGAATTCAATTATGACGGGAGTTTACCATTCTTTTTGCAGAAAAACGAACGACGACGTTAAGAATGGTTGCTGCTCGCTTTTAGTTTAGTATATTATGTGTTCTCATAAGAAGAACTCTTCAAGGCTGGCAGTTAGTTGGTACGCCGTAAGAGAATGTACGGCTATAGATGCTCTTCTGATTACCGAATGAAATAGAACACAGGTGGTGATGATGATGATGATGAAGATGATGGGGAGGGAGGGAGGCAGGAGTGAGCAGCGAGAGTGTGCAGTATGGACTATGCGGATAGGAATTTTATTCTTGGAGAGAGATGGGAAAAGAATAAGAGGAATATATAGGGATTTTTTTGCAGCAACAGGCTAGCAGATTTCAACCCTCTCTCGCCAGTTTTACTATGCATGCTCTGATTGTTTATGTAATTTTTGTTCAAGTGGGGCTCACTTGTGAAACTGATTGATACTTGGCGGAAGATGCTCAAAAAATGGGAAACTGCTGCAAAAGTGTGAAGGAAAAGTAGCCAATCAACTGTGCACACTTTGGTGGTATAGTGGCATATTGGTTGGTGGTGGTATGGTGGCTCACAGGATGATATATGAGTCTTGTTATGTTACGACAGGATAGGATGGCCTAAGTAACTTCTAATTCCACAACTCATATACTCAAGTGTTAAATGATGAAGTTGGAAAAACCAAAACGAAAAAAATAAACTACCCGACTCCTGTTGCCACAGAGACTTACACTTACACTTACAATTATTAGTAGAGGTCCCAACTCCCAAGAGATATGGAGTTGGCGGAGAAAAAAGTTTTCTCAAATCCGATGTAATAAAGATTTATCGTGGATGAAAGGAATAATCCAATTTGCATTCATTTAGAAGCTCCATTTTGAAAGACTCCAGTCAAATAGAGTGTGGTCGGTCGGATAAAGATTGTGGGCGCCAGTGCAAAAAGTCAGATTTGAGATGACCCGTCATCATCATCATCATTCATCGGTCCGATGGACTAATATGCATGCAACAAAAATTTATATTAACGATGATGTAACGAATGTCGAGTGAGTGAGCGATGCTGATGCTGACTCTCCCTGCTGTACCTCGCTCGCTCCACTCCGTCTTGTATCGAAGTTCAATATGAGGGTTATTAATAAGAAAAATATACTAGGCACACTCATCATTACCCAGTTTAATTCACTGGAAAAATCTTTGGCCAACATCATCACATGTTTCAATTTTTTCCTCTCAACATTTTTACATTTTTTTTATCTTTTGCGCTGAGGATTGGACTGCAATCGCTAATTTATTATGCGACTGATAAATTTTTCGAAACTAAATATATATACTCCAAATATTCCTCTCCTGGGCACCCAGCAGCGCTGCAAAAGATTTTCATATAAATAAATCCTCTGAATCCCTAATTCATTCCGCTCGCTCGCACACAGAGTAAACATGCTCATCCCTACAAATACAATTCCATAAAGCTCATCTTGATGGCGAACGTTTCAAAGAACCGTTTGTTCTGGCGGCGGCTGCAATGCATGGCTGCATGGAAAATAAACACATCTTTCCCTAAATACTCACATTTTCCCTATATTTGAGTCCGATGCCTATATTTATGGCATTTTTGTGGGGGAAATGTGTGGAAAACAGAGATTATTGTCAAGTTGCGTTGAGTGAGGGGTTTGCACAGTGTAACACGAACACCAACATGTGTTCATTTTGTAAGAACTCCACTTGACTTGCGAGCCACCCAAGAAAAAAAAAGTGCCAGGATATTGGTGGATATATAACGTCGTATATTAAATAATAAAAAACTATGTATATTACTATTACTACGTATACGTCCCAATTTCCTTCCTCTCATCATTTTCCCCATTTTCCTATAAGCGAAGCGTAGGCTGTGTGGGCATTACAATTACATTATACACTACTTTTGCTTTTGATTTGACTGTAGTTGTTAAATCAAGTAAATTATTGTGTAGTGGGAAATACTGCTCCTGCCATTTCTCTACTTTGCATTTTCTGTTCTACTGTAATTCTGTATTGAGCACAAGGGTATTGGGCAAGTCAACTTGGATTATAAAAAAAAATTTCCTTGTGGGTTGATCCAGTTTTTAGGATAGCTAACAGGCTTTTTTGTTTTCTGCAACTCTGTGTGTGTCGACCAAATTCACTATTTTTTTTAGTTTCCTATGGCAAATTTGTTTTTCGTTTTGGCCTACATCATACATATTATGAAAATGCATCATGGTTGGTTTGGTAAGCTGCTGCTGGTGCTGGCCCATCATCTATAGTAGTAGATTTTATGATCGGTAGGTTTCAAGTTTGTTTTTCGAAGAGGAACTTTTCTCTCGAATTCAATCATGGTTATTATTACGATGGATTCCCGTTTATCTTCACTTATCATCACTCACTTCATCTGATTTGTAATCATGCACGTAGTCATCATATAATACGTGGTTCCTCCATTTAAATTAGTGTCGGGTTGCTGGCTTTGAATATACCCCTTTGAAAGTCACCTCTGGATTTCACAATATTTCGTCGATAATGCGTGATATTTTTCATAGATTAATTTCATTTCTCCTCCATCTGAGGAATGGTACAAGGTTTTTCTGAGCATTATGTAAATATCAAAAGTTAGCTGGCGTCTGGCTCTCGTTATTTAACATCTAGTGGAAGCGCTACTTCATCTAGTATGGTTGTCTGTCTGTCGGTCACCACCAGTCACTAGCATGCAGCAAACTGGAATGGGCTAGCGAAGATGTTCAGTCAGCCAGTTCAGCAAAAATCCTCCTGGACATTTGGGCACGTTTATTTCCACGTAGGTTATCCACTTCCCCTACACGCTGCTGTTTTCCAGAAAATAATATTATTGGCAGTTGGTCTTTATCAAGGAGAAACATTATATCATAAACAACGATTACTACATTCTCCACGAAAGACGATTTTCAAGAAATGAGGATGTATGGAAAAAACAGGAGGATTCCAGGCTGCAGTTTTGCGTCAAGTTAAATTTAACGATTCGTGATCTCTTTCCAGATGTGGGTTTGGTAATTCTCTGATTGATACGATACCAATGAGTTTTAAGGTCAAGACGAAATATGTAATGGGATTAGAGGTATACATATTCCATGAGTTTTTTTCACATGGGGACGAATGATAATATTATGCCAAACCAAACGTCCAACAAGAAAATATAGGCGTGTGCAAATTTGGAATGAAGTTTGAATGATTTGTTTTTCAAGATGGAGAGGAGATTATAGCGCACGTAAATCGGGCTTCGGAGACTTTTCCGTATTCAATTGTATAAATTATCCTGTTTTGTAACTTGGGCGGATGTGCGTTATACGAAATTATGAAATTCGACTAAATTTAACACACGTTCAGACATGCTTGTGCACGTTTGTGCAGACATGTCACTATTTATTACGCCACTAGTAGTTACCTACTACATATATTAGTAGGAAAAAACCACTTGTTGATTTCCCCCTTAAATTTTCATCAGTGTCAGAAAAAGAAAGTCGGCAGCGGCGGCGCGGTGGCAGCAGTGTCACCCACGCAAACTGGCTTCATTAGGCCTTCATCCCATAAACCATTTTTTAGCGCCTACCTAGGTATATACTATTTGAGTAAAAATGGCGTCTCGCTCATCGGGTTATGGGGGAGAACCTGGTCATTATGATTATTTACAAAGTGCAAATGAAAACACGTGTGCATGCATGCAAACTTGATGCACCATCTTTCAGCATGACGACGACAGGGTCAGTCAGAAAGAATTTTCTCTCAAGTTGTTGTAACAATTACACAGTCAGTGGTTTCTAGTAGTAGGCATATAGTATAGGATTAAACATACATTATAACTTGATATTTCCATATAACAACCTGAACAAATACCACCACCTCGAGAAAAACCTATGACTAGTCGATTTTTCCTCATTCCAATTTCGTAAATTAATTCAGCCTCTTTTTTCATGGTGAAACTTGCAAGCAACGGAAATACATGGTAACTGTAATCCTTCAAAATTTTCCCAGTTGCATCACCCATCCGCCTATATTTTTTATCATTTGCTAATTATAAACGTGAACCCCCACCCCACCACCACCAGTACCACCACCACCACCGTCACATTCTCAAAAAAGTTTAAGGAATTAATGTTTCTCAATGACTCAACGCTGCTGTTGCTGCTACTGCTGAGCTGGTCTCTCTCGCTCTCTCTCTCTGGACCAAACACCACAGCCGCTTTTTTTTTTATCAAGAGGGCTAGTATACGGATTAGATTTAAAAGCCAGTCTCTCTGGAAAAGGATTGTAAAGCTCTTCTCCCGACGACGATAATACTACGCAGTACAGACACTTATGGCTATTTACTATTTACCTGGGTTGTTCTTAAAAAAAAGTCAGACGGAATATTCATGTTTTTCCTCTCACTGCAGTTCAGCGTTCAGCAGCAACAGCAACAGAATCTCCACGTAACGTGAAAAAAAAATTTCTGCACTGGCACTGCTAGAAACATTTTTTTTTGTCCGTGACTCCGATCCCGACGGTATTCACATGCGGAGAGAAGGTGCAATCATTAGCAAAAAAAGATATATATACGGAATATTATGCATGTGATGTATATACGTTCCCGACCCGTATGTAAATTATGGCTCTCGGTGTACCTACCTGACTTCATTGCTTAAACGTCCTTCAAGCTTTAGAACAACAATGATCCATTCATGTTTGGCGATATATACATACTATATATGCGATGCGATGCGATGTGATGTGAGTTGATGATGTGTATAGGCAATATATGCCTCCTATTTCACTTTACAGTCGTGGCATTCACGCATCCTTTAATATTATCTAAATTAATGGTATAATATTGCGTCTACGAATCAAGCTTATTTTCGCAGATCCACTTTTATCACAGTCCATAATAATAATCACGGTGGTGGTGGTGGTGCTCTTTCACGAGAAACAACTTCTCTCTGGGTTACTAGACACTTGATTTGATCATAAAATCATATAAAAATGTCTACTACTCGACTCGAATGTATGCCACAATAGGTAAATATGGAAATAAATACATACACATACACACACACAGAGAGAGAGAGAGAGAGAGAGTTTCTTCACGCATGTTTTTTTTCTTCTTCTTCTCTCGATGCCCATGCGATGGGATAGGAATACAGTATACAAATTTATATTATTTTTTATTATTTTTTTATTCTTCGTGTCCCTCCCTCCTACCCCTTGATATCAAATTGGATTGGTTGGATGGGGAATATCAAATTAAATGTGTTTATTCTTTTAGAAGGAAAAAGCGGATTAAGAAATGTGTTACGAAATATGTTTGCAAAGCAAGAAAGAAGGATATTATATACAGTTTCACAGACACGTCTGCTGCTGGACTGCCTGGCTGGACTGTCTAATCATGTTAGAAGAATGCATAACATAATAGCATAAGAAAAAGTGTGTAACAAAGGAAAAACGTTGCCGCTGCGCTGCTGATGATAGATAAATGTCCCTTAATACAGATTGAATTGGGTGTCTGTTAAAAGACTCCATCAAAAACCGGGACAACTAACAACTATGACGACGACGGTACGGACGGCGACTTACTTGTATTACTTTGTACTTCGCTACTACTACCACGCAGCAATGAATCTTGCGCACAAGTTCCTTTTTTTGTTGGTTTGGAAAGGCGAACGGAAAATAGGATAAAGACTAAAAATAGTGGAAAAGTAGAGGAGCATGTTGAAAAAGAGATATGGTGATGATGATGAATCCACACAGGCAGGAGGAATCGCATCGTCGTATTAACAACAGCGCAACAACAACAACGTGGTAGTTAGTTATATAGCTCCATACTCCATACACGCATCAAGCATTAAAAGGGGAGCAGAAAATGATTATTATGAGAGAGCAAGTGGTTGAGAGTTTTTTCCGTGTCTGTGTGTGTGTGCAAGGAAAAAGTGATTTGCACAACAGAACGTCGGGCAAAAGAAGGGCAAATGAAATTAAGCCGAACCGGACTGGACGGGAATAAGTTTGCTCTCCCTCCTTCCAGTATTTTGTGGGAGGGAGCAAAGTCCACACAGACATTACTATGCACACAATAACACGTCTCCTCTCTCCGCCACCATAGAACCCACCACCACCACCACCAGCTCAGCTCAGCTCCACATTTTGCCATGCACAATCAATGCGGTGGTAATGGTAGTAGTGGATGCGGTAGCATGGCAGAATAAAAAAAAGCAGCGGAGAGAGATTCCAGAGAGAGAGTATACCATGATAAATGGAAAGGTCCTGATGTTTGCTTAATAATAATACGAATACGAAACAGTCCACAAAAATGGAGAGTCGAGCGAGAGGAGAGAGAGCTGACTGAGATGAGATTGAGCTTCCTTTTTTCTTTCCTGATATGAGCTCAGAACGGAGAGGAGGACGTGTCGACGACACGATATGGATTTAAGTGATGGAATGATCATGATGGAAAAAAATGTAGATACACAAACACACACACACACATACTCTCTCTCTCTCTCTCTCTCTCTCTCTTGAGCACAATCAGTCTGGATGAAAGTGGATGTGAATGGCGTGTCATGAATAGGAACCCGACGGATGTTTGATCCTCCTCCACTTTTAAAAAAAATCCAACTCTTTCGGCTCAGAGTTGTCTCTCAAAACCTGTTGCATGATGATCCGAATTGTGTGGGCAACAAAACTGCTGTGTGCTTGCTAGGAAAAAGGTCCATTAGTACACTCATTTTTCACAGAGACTACAACTCTGACACTCTCGAAAATGAAAACTCTTCTTCCCTGCCTGGTTTCAGCCTTCGCACTTTGCTACGCATGCAGAGATTTTTTTTTTCTGAGGGGAAGCAGAGCAGTCATGATATGATGATGATGATGACTATTCCATTATTCCACCACCATACCATACCAACACCACCCATCATTCCATCGCACCGTTTTTTTCATCGTTTATTGAATGGCAATAGCAGGAGGAGATTATCCGTCGTGATCATTCTGATTAGTCACTCTGGCATGGACTTCTCAGAAAATCCTGCATTCCAAACTGAATTTTTTTAATAGCCAGTTAGGCTTCCACTCCACCACCCCTTTCGCTCGAAAGTGGGCATTCTAGTGCAGGAGGCTAAGAGGGATTAGAAAGTTAAATGTAGCAAGACAAAACATAGACGCCTTTTATGAGCTCGAGACAAATGTGAAATGAGAAATTATGGCAGGATTTTTTCCCCGGCCTGGCATAATGGCAAGCACCATAATTTTTAACTGTTATATTCCAAATATAATCCTTTCCTTTCCTTCTCAGAAGTAAATTGTGTGTGACACTCACTTCACCTCCATGGAACGTCATGGAGCCAGAAACCGTGCGTCTATATTCTATATCCATGCTCAGCAGCAAGCAATTAAGCCGACTTGCGTCACACTTGTTTTAATACAACCACCGGAAAATTACATTGAAAGTGGATACATAGCAGCAGCAGAAACGTTTTTTAAGAGGCACTGCCAACTGCATCGCACACATCCAATAATCCCCACATCCCCCTTCTTCTTGTGAAACATTATCTGATGTGCTGTGTTGAAACCTCTCCTCTCCATTTGTATATTAATGAAGCGTGCATTATCCGGAGTGGGAGTTGAAAAGAATGACTTCGGTTTCAAATGACAAACATCACAAAAGCCACTTGCCTCAATCGACAACTGGCTCTTTTGACTGGGTATAAAAGCCAAAATAAAAAAATAAATGTTCAAATGGGCTTAAACGTGTACAACGTCCGTCATTGTGCCCGTCATGTTCCACCAACTAAATTTTTATATATCCACCACCACCGGATGAGCATCTCGTATTATTAGAAAACATGACGCTGAGGAGAGCGAGCCAAGTAGTAGTGAGTGTCGGTCGGTCGGGCGGTGTGGGATGGGATTTCAATAGCAATAGCAATATTTCCAGACACAGCAGCTCTCCACTTTCGGCTTCATTCAAATCCACACACGTAACCCCCTCCCCGCACAGAAGAGTATCATCATCATCAATGCCCGGCCGAAATATAACGTGGAACAAAGGCTCTCCAAAATACAAAAAAAAAGAAAGAAACGTCCAGGCTTCCCATCCGACTTTTTTTGTGTGGCAGAGAGAGCGTGTCAACGTGTGCCCACACGGAAAGTATGGTTGTTGTAACATGATGACTTTGGATTTAAAAGAGAGGAGGGTTCGACCCACCATTAGTATGGTAGTAGTAGCCGAGCCACCAGACATGGCCCACCAGTATCAAATCATGTCATCCATTGTAATCGGGAAGACTGGGAAATTTTATTTATTAGCTTCTGTAATTGGGATATTGTCTGGTAATTGGGGTTGTCAGGAGGATTTGAGAAAGGATAAAAGTCCGGAACAGATATTATTTCTCTGGTGTGCACACTCTTTTTTAGTTCTCGAAAAAATCCCTCTCTCATGACAAGAGGATGGACGTGAAGTGGTGGCTCCACTCAAAAAAACTATGCTTTTTTTATTAGACTTACTCCATCTCCTCCACACACTGGAGAAATATGAGTGTCGGTCGGTGATTACCAGCAGCAGCGCAGCAGAGGTTCTGGATGTGAGCACACAACTGTTGAGCGATTTTCCCTGACGAAGTTTGCATGTGTTGAACCACTGGCTGTTTGCTTATTCAGCTTGGGATGATTTCATTCCATCCGCATGATGATCATGATGATGATGCGACTTGACTCACATAAAATATTTCTTTCCCAGTATATTTTCATCATCACTTGCCATTACAACACTTCATGAATAACACATTGCATGTGCTCCATTAAAACTCTTTC
>JAANSN010002419.1:0-24242 GCA_036850665.1 Dicranocentrus wangi | reverse complement strand
TCTACCCTGAGTATGATGACCCACCTTATTGCCGTGAGAAGGATGTGGACCCTTTTTTTATTGCCTCGTGTACCTGTTTCCTTTCCAGACAAGGCCAGTGCAGTGGTATTAACGGAGGACAGAGGAGTGCTGCTGCTGCTGCTCTGGTTTGTTTTTCAACAAGTAACATCATATATATAAGTTGTAAAAGTGATACGAAAACAGGCTCTGACTCACTCACCTCGCTCTCTCTGAAATGAGAAGTCATAAATAGTCTTGGTTTACAGGGCATTGCTGTTGCTAACTAACGCCACATAATAATACATAAATACATATTATGCCTTTTTCTCCTCATCAGCATCTTTATCTTTCTTTCGTTCCAAATCTCAAGAAAGCAAGGTCTCCTGTACCAACCCATTTCACTTACATTAGGTTATATTATGGCCTTGCCTCCACTCGCCCGAAAGATTAGTCTGCTGCTGCACGAACAAACAAAGCTGAAGATAGGAATTTTTTGTTGCGTGCAAATGGATGGGTCGACAAAAGGTATGTGAATATTAAAATGTGAATAATAATACATTACAAACCTACATGCATAGGTACTTACCTACAGGAAAACTGAAGAAATTGGTTGCGTGCAAATGGATCGAGGATGGGTCGGCAAAAGGTATGTGAATACTAAAATATGAATAATAATACATTACAAACCTACATGCATAGGTACTTACCTACAGGAAAACTGAAGAAATGGTGGAACATAGCAGCAAAGAAGAAAGTCCTTTATTGTGGGGAACTAATAACATGTTTCTTTTCAACATTATGCGTCCGTACCATAATAAATGCCATATACCACACACCAAAGTGGCAGATATATCGCATTGCAGATCCTGTCGTCGTCGCGTCGGGTGCATATTCCTCGTAGTCCGCATCCGAATCCCGAACTGTTCGAGAGTTTTAATTAAATTGTGGAAGTGATCTCGAGACCTAGGTTGCAGGTTGCAGGTACTTATATATTTCATCCAAATTCCATCCAAACGTTCCTTTTTAATCATATATCCCTATATCACAAAAAAAAGTGTCAAGCATAATGTTTGGCTGTTTTCGTTTAAAACAATAATATCAAAATTAAAATTGACAGTTTATATTGCGATTTTGCTAAATTACTGAGATTTTATCAACCTTTAAGTTTGTTTGTTCCACTCCATTCACCATTGCACACTGAGCAGTCATCATTCGAAACTCTATTAAAATGTATGAATATGAATATATATTTTCTGGAGATGGAAGGCAGTTAAGTTGAGGACCAATTTCTCATTCTCCGTCTAATAGTTTTCCTGAAGCAGCTGAATTTGGAAATAATTACAAAGATGGAACAACGTCAGGGTCAGCAGCAGAGTTCCAAAAGGGGGGTCATCTCAACCGAACGGAGAGAGGGGTATGTCTTGCCCAGTCGTCAGAGTCAGAACAGCAGCGTGGCGAGTGAATCCGGTGCGGCAACTTTTTATAAGGTTTTTAAAAAAAATCCAATTGAATCAACACCAGATATAAATGACGACTTAATTACAGTCTTTTGTTGACCTAGATATTGAGTAGGTATATGTATTTTGTCGTCCAACAGGCATTGGAACTTGTACTCCAGTACTTAACTTGGGAGCAAGTTGGAGTCTGTCGCCTAGTCTCCAAGAAGTGGTACTCCATAGCACTTCCGGCGTGGCTAGCCGCAGCCCCGGCTATTACCGTAAGGCCCGTGCTGAGACCAGCTGGAGAGGTCGTATGCCGACGAACACTCGAATATTTGGGCATTTTGAAATATTTCGAGNATTTTGGAAGGTCGTGGGACTCCTCCAGCGGAGCTCCCATCCAAATCCAACAAGTCTGTCTTATTCAAGTATGCTGGGGTTCGCCAATATGAGACACTCGTGTTCCAAGACATGGACTTGATGCTAGACCGAGACCAGATTGAATCAGCCGTTTTGCCCTACACCATGACATGCATTACTCGGCTGGAACTGAGCAATGTGGTGGTTCACCTATCTGATCTGAGCCTGTTTCGAGATTTGGTATTGTGCAGAGATCTGCCAAACGTGAAATTTCTCAAAGTCAGAGGGTTTCCCGATCCCAGTGGGAGAAATGGGGAGAGGGGCAAAAAAATTGTAAATATTCCAGCTCCATGTGAACATGTTGTTGTTGACACTGGTGAACATGCTAATTTGCGAGAGTTTGAGTACAGGTTTGGTAAACGGAACGCGTTCGATTGTACTGTTGAGCATGACCCTATGGATTGGCGTGTGCTTCTGAAGCGGTATCCCAACCTGGAGGTACAAAAAATGACATTTAATTAATTTTTTAAACAACTACAATTATACAATAAAATTATGTTAATTGAAGCTGAATGACCATGATTTTTTGTAATATATTTATATTCAGAGTTTGAAGATAGGCTACAGATTTTCGTCCTTTTCCGCCGAGTTGTACTCGCTGTTGTCTGCAATCAAGGAATTCAAATCCGAAAAACCACACGTGTTGAATTTAAAAACATTTGAAATTGGAGGAACCACGTGAGTCATTTAAAAGCATTTCATTCTGCTCACAGATTTTTATCATCTTTCAAAAATTCTGGTATATTATACAAAAGAGAAGAGACGGTCCTAACTTGCTTTTTGATCATATAGGAATCATGAAGTTGTGATTGATGGACATCTTGTAAGCCCATTTGTCATGTTCCCAGAGTTATCCTTAAACCTGGAGTCCTTCCTAATTGGTTTTGGTCCAGGAACTCCGACAGCCTTGATCCATGACGTGTTAGCCTCCCAAGCGGGCACTCTCAAGGAGCTAACAATCTTTGTGTCTCCAATGTTCATAAACTATGAGTTTCCAGTCATGGAAAAGCTTGAGCACCTCCACCTCATGGACTACGCCGTCCCCACCATGTCATTTTTGAACCGCTGTCCCAACCTCAAGTCCCTCTCCTTTCATTCCGTTATGGCGAGTGGACTAGTAGCGGACACCATTGTGAGCGCTACGGATGACAATGACATGGTGGGTGTGACGTTGAGCTCGTTGACAAAGTTGGATATTGGTTTTGAAGGTGGTGCAGGTCATTTGACCGCTGCAAGTATCCAGACGTTGGGGAAATGGATGCCGAACGTCAGCAATCTTGTGATTGCCTTGACTAACGAGACGTTACCCGCTGTTTGTGAGTCTTGGCCTAATCTAGCCAAGCTGTTTGTCGGGGGTAAGATGGGGGCGAAAGCCATCATAGCCGTTTTGAAGGATGACCAGCAATTGAACTTTCAAGGTAATTGGCACGCGTTTTAACCTCACTAGTAATCAAAATCCCGGAATCCAGTTTACTTTTTTACACTTAACAAAAATACTGTTGTTGGCCTTGTTTCAGAGCTAAGGTCATTCTTCTGGAAACCCGAAATCATTCCTTGTCTCAAGGAAAAGAGTGTCGTTGAGGGCTTTATGAAGATGCCCCGGCTGGAATATCTCCTCATTGGAGTGCGTGATGAGGTATATAGTCAAATTAAAAATCACGGAATTTTACATAGTGGAACGCTTTGACATAGTGGACTCATTTTTAAGAGTTAAAAATATTTAACACTGGTCGCTTTTTGGCATTTAAAAAAAATAATTTATATTGTCAGGTGGTGAACAAAGGATTCTTGAGAGCACTACACCAGCGAATACAGAAGAATGTCCAGGTTTGCGTGAAAATTCTCAATGGTCGCTGTATGATTCCGGTGTGCATTGAGTGCACTGTTGGTCGTCCAGGGACGGTTATAATTCATCCAGTCCTGAGGCGGCATGCCCATGATCATAGTCCTCCTCCCTGTCCCCATGTGTTTCCGGACCCGTCCCCTTTCCATGAGTATCGTCAATAGTAGTAGAGTAGTAGTAGTAAGCCATAAAGTGTGTTGCTTCACTTTTTGCAGCTAATCCATCACTGTTATGTGCAGCGTTTTGTTTTTTGTTTCAAACTTGTTTTACATTATAGTAGTGTGTATGTACGTTTACTGCTAATAATGATGGCATTGAGTAACTGCAATGATGCACTGTATGTTGTTCATGCTAAATTTAATTTCTAATGATTAATTGGTAAGCTAAAAGGTAAGAATGATGTCTGTGAACTCATACTCATCATCTGCATTCAGCAGATGTGTTAAACCACATTCAACATTCTACAAACGGAAAACGTGTTCTTCACTTCCGACACAAAAAATGCAAAATAGGGGTTTTCGCGTATTTCTACAAACGGGAGTTTTTCATTCATAACCTGCTGCAGTTCCGTGTGGGCCTGTAACTTCAAAAATGTATTCCATCATAATTTTTTTTTATTTACAAATTTGTATGTAAATATATATGCTAATTTCAAGCGTGATATTATTGATAAATAATTATAAATACATACCGTCATTTTGTACACATTAATGACAAGCTTCTCCAGCCGAGGCAAGTTGGCAAATCCGTGAATCAGCGAATCCTGTGTGAAGTTGGGCGCTAGCGTAGAACCCCATGTCATTTCAAAGCTTTTGAGATCTGCAAAAACATAACTGGTCAGTTAAGCAAAAATTAATTTGGCGATTACATTTCGACATGCATTCTGGAATTGTCAAATTACTCTGGAGTCTGGAGATGTTTGGCTGGAACTTGCTAAGCTGGTCGTCCCCTTCCGCCAGAATCCCAATTATCCCGTCGTCTCCGTAAATGTGCAAATACTTTAGTTGTGTCAAGTGCCGGCACACCAGCGGGAAGGAGGTGTTGTCCAACACAATCACCCAATGAGACAGATTCGACATTAGTCTGCGTAATCCAATGACGTCATCCGCAGTACAGTCCATAGGATAATTACAGAAAAATACCGTTAGGGAGGGAACCGTTACTACTTCTTCCGCTTCTTCTGCAAGTCTTGTCGAAAATAATGTGCGCGCAGATACTTTAGTTCTGGGGATCCCCTTTTCCAATAGGAGGACTAGTGATTCAATGTTCGGGAGCTTCCGCAAAAACATGAGGTCCTCCACAAGGACGCCAGTCGGCTCCAAAGCGGCAAGTTGGTTCATATGATGGGGAAATCCAAAGTAGCAGTCGAAAGGGTCGTGATTGTACAACTCGAACCTTTTCAAAGATTTTGCATACGCTGACAATAGATTGGCGAGAACATTTTCTGGCAGCTCCTTGCTGACGGCGTATTTAAATGTTTCAAGGGGTAGCCCAGCCTGTCGAGTTGATGGTGGAATCGATGGGAGATTCATATCGTAAGAGCCAGAACAACGATAGCAACTACATTCAATAAAAAATATATCTCAGCCTTAAAAACGTAAACAAACAGGCATATGTAACGCATGTTTTCCCGTATTCAGGTATTCAATTTTCAATTTATGATTGTTTGGAATTGGAAAAAAGCTAACTGGTCGAAAAACCATATAAAAGAAAAGATGTCAACTCCAGTCTTGAGTTGTCCTCAGCACTGATTTCATTTATGGCCGTGAATATCCCATTCACATCCGAATCCTTTTCCAGCAAGTAGTTCCCCACCCCGAAATACTGAAAGCAAAAATTCAGAAAATCATATTCTATGATCAATATATCAAAGTGCATTCCATGACATGTTGTCCTGCAAAGGTGAGTAGGTGACAGGTGAGCAGGAAATTTTTTGATAATCAAAAAGTAACCTTCAAATTGGGAAATGTGTTCAGAAGAACCTTCCAATCCAAAGGAAAGTCCCCTTTCCAAAAATCGATCTTCAAAGTCTTGAGATTTCCGTGCTCCCCTGGATTATTGTAGTTGAGCAGTCGGGGCTCCACAGGGCCTGCCACTGAATCCACATCTACATCCAAATATTCCAAGTTGGGCGTGAACCTGCAGAACAGGATGTCCTTGTAAGCGACTGGATCTGGAAACTTGAAGCTTGCGATGGTCAGGTGATTGAGGTAGACCCCACACTCGTTCCAAAACACTTTAAAATGCATGCGGCTATATATTAGTCCATCAGAATTTTCCAGATAAAACTTTCGGTACTGCTTAATCCCAACAATGTCTTCATGGGCCGTGGACGGATTCAGGTGGGCTTCTTCCAGAAACTTGAGAAAAATGTCGTTATCCTTGAAATTGGGGATGACTATTGCGGGTCCATTTTTGAGCCACATTGGAAGGGACAGCTTGTACCACTGTTTGGAGACCAACCGGGCCCTGTTCAGCTCCTCCTGCTGACTGATTAGCTCAAATAGACGCTTCAAAATCTGCAAGCGAAACAAAACTTCAATAAAATCATTGAATGTATTTGAGACTCCACAAACGTGCAACAATGATAATTATCCATCAATTATTCAACACAGTTTACCACAGGGTTCATCATGGGGTTCTCCTGTTCACTGGTTATATTGGAAATCTTTCTGTTTGGACCTAGTGACACTTCCGGAAGTATCGTCCTCCATTCTCAGATGCTTCTTATTCTGATGCCCTCCTTTCCCCTCCATGATTTTGTTTCTACAGTTTTGAATCTCTGTAATATCTGCCAATTGTCAGTCAGTCACTATAATTGTCGAGTTTGAAGAATGAGAAGCTTTCAGGTCTTTAGCTTGATAAGATAAGTTGGTCATTGTAGAAATTTATTAAATGAAAAGGCGGATAATGGATGAGATGCAATGCAGATGGGTATAATATAAAAATGATAAACATAAATAAGAAACTGAATAATAATTAATTTCATTACTTAGCACTCACCTCGGGTCCCCTGAAATTTTCTACAGAGACTATAATAGTTGATTTGTACTAGTCAATGAATTACACTTTTTTGCTACTTTTTTATTAATCTACAACAATTGCAAAAAAATCCACAAGAACGACGCGGCTCTTCTATACTTTGTTTAACTTTATTGTCACATGGTGGGATGTGCTGAATGCACGGCTGAATAAAATTAAAATAAACTTCATGCCGCTGCATCTGTCATCTGTAACACGGAGCGCATGAAGGTAATTAGGTTATTTAGGTAGAGCCAAGCTGAGTACCAAAAACATGTATTATAGTAAATATATAGAGAAATAAATAGGATGTGGAGTGGAACTGTGGTGGAGAACTGGATGCGAGGATCATCGAGGAGGAGCAGGAAGTTGGTATAGGTACGTCCTTCTTCTCTATTCGCATCCCCTCCTGCAAAGTAGCGTAAAAATTGGGCAAAAATGCGAACGGGATGCTATTTACTTAGCATTGCCCTATGTTCGCCCTTGTAAATTAAGAGATAAAAGGGATGCTAAATTAGGTGGCCTCAAGCTTGGGGCATTGAGAGAGAGAGAGAGAGAGTTGGGATGAGCAGGAATTGAGAGAGTGTAGTGAGCAGAATGAACAAAGGCAATCGGAATGCGCACACACGCACGGGAAATGTATATTATTTCCATGAAAAATATTATGTTGGGACTGATTGCGGTGAGTGGAGAATGGAATGAACTAATGCGGAAGCGGAAAGCGTTTATATGAATTGTTTGTAGATAAAATATGTGCTGAATACTAATTTATAATTTATAATGTTTTATGATGTGGTGAGATAATATTTTATGGACTATAAATGATAATTAATAGATAATGGTTAATGCGAATTACGATGGATGGACTAGGGAAAATGAGAGGTAAACTTTTTTGGATCAGCCAGCTGCCATGAAACATACTTCTCTGGTGCCGACATTAATAAATTCTCAATTGAACAATGTCTTGTTTCGTCGTGGTTTAAAACGCGTTTTGCACAAAGCATATTTTGGCCAACAAATGGGAGAAGTACTAGTATTCCCCAGCCAGTTAGAAATTACTTCACATGTTGAGAGCCCCTAGCGACCACCAGTCCCATAAAACATATGTTGGCAGGTACATATGCGCGCATATGTACGCTTCATGGACACATTGCGTGTGACCGTATGGCCATGGCCTTGACTTGTCTTGTTTCATTATCCCAAAACTCGATCCAGTTTCACCTCACCTACTACTACTACTAACCTACCTCTCCTTTCTACTTTTTTGTTCACTTGAAATTATTCTACTGAACCCACCAACACACCACACATACTTGCGTTTCGTATGTACTTCCCATTTTGACTAATTACACGATGGTCCCCATTAAATAGATTGGCCTTGTTTACCATATCACATTCATGACGTTATATTTATACCGAGTTGCCTTTCTCCAACTGACCGGAAAATGTTGTTTTTTTTAACCCACACAGCTAACATTGAAAATGAATAATATTGCTCACTATTTTGCTCCTATGGGTGATGGGAGATTCGTTTCGTGTGTCGTGTGTAGTAGCATGGAGTTACGAGTTATGTAACGCTTCCTCTTCTCGACCGAAATAATTTATGCACACATTTTCCTCTCCTCTCCCTGAAGTTGAATAATAACACGCTCATTTCCATGCTGCACTCACACGATATAATTAATAATGGATTACACTGCGAAAACCCAGTGTGGCCGCCACTTCATATCGTCACCAACTCATTCTCATCAAGTATAAAAACCTATTTACAATTTGGTTTGGGATTATGTTTTATTTTGGTAGCTGGAGCCAAGTTGCAGGTTTTCAGTAGTACACCATTCCGAGTGGGATACAGTTCACGGTTGACGGTGGAGCTGCCGCTGCTACCGTTTTTCATTTCATTTTATAACGTCGCCAAAGAGAAATAGAAAGGGATTTTGTAAACAGCATGTTGGCTATAAAATCCCATAGAATAATAATATTCAGCATTAATATTTTTGCTCTGATGATGATGGCATTTCCCCCAGTGACGCCAGTTTCCTATGACCGCGACAGTGGAAATAATGGAACAATATTATCTGACATGGACGACTGGGATGCAAAAATCAAGGTGGGCATTCTTCCCTCTGAATTCAAAGGGATCTTCATACCCCCGGACTACGACAAATATTCCAAAGTGAATGAGACAGGTGCAGTAAAGTAAAAAAAAACTAAATCATCTAGGATTATTTTTCCTTAATAATAGTAATGACAATTTTATAATTTTTATAATACACTTTTTTGCCCATTTTATATTTTGTTTTTAGGCACTACAGTTCGTCCCCCGGAACTTACGGTATCGATACGAGCCCTTGACTTTGTGGAAGATAGTCAGGTAAAAATTAGATAATATATTTTTTGACAGAATCGGTCAAGTTTTTTAAGAAAATTTAAAAAAAAATTTGTGCACAAATGTTGAATATTATTATGCATATAATTAATGCTACTACTCCTCTTTTTTGCAGAACTGTAATGTGTCGGTTGGGGTAGCTTACTCGTGGACTGATCCGAGGTTACGATTTACGGAGGAGGAGCAAGGTGGATATTATCTTGTGCCATCCGCCTTGAAATACATTTGGAAGCCGTACCTCTATGTTGCATGTAACACCAACACGCATATTGCAAATTGCAATTCAATTTTATAGCGTTACACATTTGTCTATAATGTTGTAACTTTAATTATTGTTTGCCCAGATAATTTGGAAGACGAAGATGTGGTAATTCCATATCCTCTTCCACAACCAACCCTCGAAAACTCAGTGCTGATAATTCGGGATTACAAAGATGATTCGGGAAACCGGACTGATTTTGTGAGATTTGAGGCGACTGTGTTGTATGTACAATAATCTGCAAATACTTAGAATATATCAATAACTTTATTATATTTTTTTCAATTTATTTTAAAAAGATTGAGAGCCTGGCTGTGAGCCCAACTCACTTTTAAATTAAATATTATATATTCTAGTTATTGGTTCATAATTTCCTCTGGCGGCGGTTACACTTACTACCCATATGACAAGCATGAGTTCCGTTTTAACATTGGCAAAGGTATTCAAAATCTAGCTAGTTTTTGAAAATGTAATTTGAAGCCTAGCATTGCATTATTGGTTGGATACACAAAATCAAAAGGGTGTGGTGAAAATTTCTATTTCTTAAAAGGATTACACTGGAACTGGGTAGATCCGGACACAGGCTTCTTTCTCCCGAAAAAGTTGAAACATTCTTCCTTCCACATAGTTGTCAGCTCAAGGAGGGAAGAGAGCAATGAAATTTGTGAGTTGATTTGGTTTCAATTCAATTCAGATAAAAACAACTTCCTTCCTAAGTTGGGCTAGTTGTTACGTAATAATTTAATTATTATTATTTTGACACTATTTTTGACATTCTTGAGCAGATGTGCCGGGGAAGCAGTTTGCATTTGTGGTATTGTTTGTTCGGAAAGTGCAAAGTCAGTTGATTAGAATATACATTCCGAGCGGGCTGTTTGTGGTGCTGTGCTGGCTGAGCATGTTCCTCCCGGTGGAGCTGGCCTCGGAGCGGGTGGCCCTTTGCACCGGCACCCTTCTCACCATCACCATGTTTTTCAACACTGCCTCGTATGAGAGGAGGGAGGAGATTATTAAATTACAAAAATGCGTTAAAAATATAGGATAAAAACGTGAATTTTAATACTGATATTATGACAACATTGGATTATCTTTTTGCAGACAACTGGGACCAATCGTGAACTACTTGAGAGCCCTTGACGTTTGGTTGCTCGGTTGCATCACCTTCATCTTTATCATATTATTCGAAAATGTTGCAGTGATGAAGTAAGACTGACAAAAATCCAAAGTCATCATGAATCCTAAAATTACCATAAAAATCAAGCAAATTTTTATATGATCCAGTTGAATATTATTTTTTCAGGATCACGGGGCGATTTAATAAAATCCTACCTAAAACTGGAGATCATGATGATAAAATGGAGAAAGCATTCAAGAACATTTTACAACTACATCTTGGCAGCCTGGCAAGTTTGCAAGACTTTCCAAATCACTAATTAAATTAAGTAAAAAAAATTACTTTTGAACATGCATGATTAATCACGCTTGAAATTGGATTGTTAAACAGAGAGGAGGGGATGAATCTGGCGAGCTTGGTGGAAGGGGGGAGGAGGATGATGAGGTAGGAAGGAGTAGATTCATCAAATCAGCAAAATTAACTGAAGCGAAGAAAAATGACGAACTCCAGGTTGGTGGTGGAAACCAAGAAAAAACGGACGATTCTGCAGTCAAATTTTTAGCAGCAGTGCGGCTGGACAGAGCCAGTGTATATGGGCTTACTGCTGGCATTCTGGTTTTCAATGTGGTTTACTGGATTTGGCTTCTCGCCTCAAATCAAACGGCCGACTAATTAAAAAACCGTAGTAATAATTTAATTTGCGTTCAATCAAACTCATCATGTTCATGAATTACTCATTGTCAGAGTTTCCTGGTTAGAATTCCTTCTATTAGAATTATATAATTCTGTCAACTTGATTCAAGTTTGCCTAAAAATAAAAAAATCACTTTAATGACCTTCTGCAAATGAATTCAACAAACTCAAAAGTGAGGTTTTTGACATGAAGGAGAAAGAAACGCAGGAGGGTTTGTTATAAAATAATATATTGCTAGAATTAACTAGGACTGACTGGAACGGAATAAATTATTGCGAATACAGAAATGAGTAAAAAAGCCTCATTCCCATTTTTATTATAAGTATTGTACATCAACAAAGAAGTATTATGTAATTTATTATGCTGCAAGCTCATGCATGAGGTTTACGGTTTGCGTGTCAAACTCACATGCAGAAAGAGATGTTAATCACATCACCAAAAATACAGGCAATACAGCCCCTTTTCCTGTTCCTGAACTTTCCCCAACTGACATGGATTTTTCATTGCGACATGCTGGCTGGCTGATGTTGGATTTTTTTGCGTGTCCTTGAACTGGCAAAATTTTATTACCTACTCCTATTGAAATCATTCAGACAATTTATCAAAGAAACACTACTAATTTTAACTTTATTTTCCATTTCTACGTAAAGAACAATACTCAATTATTCAGAAAAGGATTTATGATTTACAGCCGCTATATATAAAAGGATGACCGAGAAACGTCAGTCAGTTCATTTTCAGTAGTTCCGTCTCCCTCTCGTATTACGAACGCCTATTTAATTGGTGTAGTTTAAAGTTGACAATACGTGACAAATTCTAAAGCATTCGTCCCGACACCTCAACAAATTTTTTCTTATAGATTTTTGTAATTTTTTTTTTAAAGAAATGACCACTCCGTTAATTTTATTACTTAAATGCCATTAATGCCAATCCGATAAAAATATATCACCAATAATATGGCCTATTTGACCGATTTCGTTTTGCACATGTTATTGCAGGTATTCTAGCCGCATTTAACAGGAATTTCTTCAAAAGTAAATTCTGCATACACGGTCAACTCTGGTGACTGAAGTTGCGGAACCCCGAAACTGGAATATATATTATTATGGCTAATAAGTATATGTTGTCTTTTGATTAAATTACGAGGTCCACTGGAGGACCTCTTCACGAGAAATTAAAAGAGCAACCTCCAAAACAAATCACACATTCCCTACTATATACACCAAAAATATTTATGAGTGGCTCTCACCTTTACACGCAAATTAAAACTCACACCCCCCACCTGGAATCCAAATGTCCTCAAATTACAGTTCATCCACATCCGCAGTAACGAGTTTTGCATTAAAATGAGAGTTGTAGTGGCATGTTTTCCACCTAAACACTTATAATTAAGTAATTATTTGAAATAATGGGTTAAATCGTCTCAGCATTTCCAGAATCTGCTTGTTCCCTCGCTCCACTTCTTATGTACTCCTTATATCCCAGAATGCCCCAATTGTCCAACAAGGTGGTGGTGGGAAGAAGCTGAACTGAACCATGTGATGATGTGAAAATGAAGATGTACATATATTTCCCACAGGTGACGGCTGACCCTCTATAGACTTTACACTGATGACTGACTTGTTCCTGAATTTTAACCGAATCATTCCTTGTTTTTTTAATTAGCTATATTTAACTGGGTATTAATTAATAGTTAAGTTATGCCCGGCTATGTGTTGCACTGCACAGTTTGCAAAATCTCGGTGGAAACAAGGGCAGGCTGGCTCCTCCACCTACTCCAAGACAGGCATCAAAGTGCTGCAGCCCAAGAGGTAGGCAAGTGGGGAGTGGGGATGCGAAAGTGTGCCCTTGTTGTGTACTCCAGTTTCCAGGTGTCGATAGAACCCGGAGGAGGAGGGGGAGGAGGAGGAGGAGGAGGGCTGGCTGTTTTGGAACACTTTTCCACCCGATCAGCTTCAGCTCGTTCAGGTTCCCTTGTTAGCGACTTTATAGGGATTCCCGCATTACCAAATGTTGCTGTGGTTCAACTTGAAAGCAAGTAGGTCATAGGGCATCATGATTCATGATATAATATCTCTGTCATCTGTCATCTGTTGGAATGGAAATGAAGAGCGCATTACATTATAACAAAATGAAGTTTTATCTAATGACAACTGATTATTATTATTAGCATTTTAATGAACAATTTGCATTTTTGTTTACTGTCAACTGTTACATATTTATAGGAGGAAAGTAAAGGATATTTTTGAAACTGCTCCAGGCTCTCAAATTGAAATCAACGGTCAGATTGTTCAGCTGCGGAAGGCGGATGACTATCTCGAGTTGGAATGTAAAGAGATTTTATAAATTTCCCATTGTTTTAATTTTTAGTATTTAAGGGCAAAGTGTGAAGTGTAAAATAGGTTTTTGGTTTATCATCATCATCAATTAATTATTATTACAGGGCAGGCTCTGCTTTCGCAACTAAACTTGGACAAGAAGTTACACGAAAATGGGGATTCAGGAGGAGGAGGAGGAGGAGGATTGAGTAAGACGAAAAAACGAAAATCGAAGACCAGCCTGGATCAGGATGACAACGAAGAGAGTGCCTCCTGTAGTAAAATAAAGAGGGCTTCCAAATCTGTTCCAGTTCCAGCCCGAGAGTCAAATATGGAACATGATGGCCTTCTTGGAACTCATCCACCAAGCCCTCCCCCTGCCTCCAACACCAATTTACTACGAAGTCAATACGAGAGTCTGGCAGATCAAGTGACAATCCCGGAACAGCCGCAGTGGGAATTTGCCCTCCAGCTAATTCAAAAATTGGAAGAGTTGGCATCCGGAGAGTGGCCCCGGTGCAGGGTCTACATGTTCCGAAACTGGTATCTAAAGTTGAGAAACGTGGCTGGCGACAAGCTATTTCTCTATTTTGACGTGGAAGGTACGTACGCACGCACGCACAATAGCCCATTTTGATTTTATTTAAGTTAAGTAGTTAAGTAATTTAATTAAAATGTGGGAAAAAACCATTCTGACTTGACTCTGACATTCTTTGTAGGTCGGCTAGCTGGAACAGGAAGCAACAAGGATTCCAGGGAGGACTTCAGAAAACTCGCTCGAATCCTCTCATCCCATAAGGCAATGTTGGAGAGGGAATTAGGTCTAAAAATGAGCAGAGTGGGTGATAGGGACCCGAAAAACACTACAACCCTAGACTTTGTTTGTTCTAAACCTGAATTTGGCCATCAGAATGCCATCACGATTTGCGTCCGACTGCACCCATTTTACCTGGTCCAGGTGCAAACTTGTCGGCTGCTGGAGTATATGACGAGATTTGACCCCCGAGTTGGGCCACTGATCACCCTCGTTTTTTATTGGACAATCGTGAGCCAGGTTCGACTAGCCCGAGGTCCCATTGACGACATTGACTTTACCCCGGAACCGGGTGCAATGGAGTGGCTAATAATGTGCTATTTGTGTCATCCGAGCAATAATAAAATGGTTCCAACTCCGAGAGAGATTTTAGAGAAGGGCTCTACTACTTGTTCCCCCGGCAGACCCGTTGTGATGAAAAATAATGAGGATATCGGTTTCGCCATTGACAATGACTTTGTGAGGAGCTGGAGACAGTCGCATAATGCGCCCGATGAAAATTCGGAGGATTTTCTCCTAAATGTACTTCAGATGGCGGAAGGATTTTTCACATTCTATGCAAATTTAAGCACTGGCTCGTGGATACTGAACCCCAAAGACGGGGAAATAATAGGGGTTAAGGAACTGATGGAGATGGACCAAGTCCCAGGAGCTTCTTCAAAGCTGTCGGCTTCCGAAATGAGAATTTTAAAAAGCATTTCCAAACTTGAGTCTGTATCTGCTGATGGCCAAGACTATGTATTGCTAGCTCACCCTTTATATTTTAAACAAAAACTTGCTTTCCAGTACAAAGAATTTTCTAAGCGTGTGCTCCCGGCCATGAAGAAGGGGGCAGAGAGGCTGCAAAAGTTTTTGAGCAATTCTACTTACAGAGAAGAGATGTTGTCAAATGATTCAAAGGGCTTAAAAGCTTTGTTCACCAATTAGAGTATTCAAATTAGTGTGTTGAAAATTATATTTTGCAGAAAAACAACTTAAAGACTTGCCGTTTTAATCGCCAATTATTGTAGCAGATAATAATCCAAAATAGCTTCTAACTTGAAGGAATATGATAGGTGTGCAGTGCAGGTGAAACTGAGACTAGTAACAATCAGTCTGTCGTACATAATGTACAACCACCACTTTGCAATTCCAATGAATAAATAAAAGAACAATGCTCAATTATGAATTAAATTTTATGACTTATGACAATAATTGGAAGAGAATCAAAACGACTTGCTTCTTGCTTCAGCAACAGCCAGGGCCTAAACTACGCTGCTCCAAAGTGCTCGCTACAATCAGGGCCGGGACACAAAGGGGGCCGGGGAAGGAAGAAAAATAAGTTTTTAAGTCACATTTTTGAATATAGAGCGACAATGTAACGAGTTCATTTTGGCGAAAATTTTTTAAACGGACAATAATTTTCTTCCCTATTGGGAACGAGGGGGCCGGGAACTTACTACGGGCATCAGGGCCGGGACAACACACGTTTAGGCCCTGGCAACAGCTATAAAAGGAAGGTGGAAGGGATCGACACCTTGTCACAGTCTCATCCTCACCTCACGCTGTTATAAACAATATATAGTTATTGTAGTTTCAAGCTGAAAATCAGTTTCACGTGAAATCTTACTCAAACTTAAAAAGGCAATCAGAGACAGAGAGAAATCAGAGAAAAGGGAAAGGTTATACTTGTGATATACATATATCACTCTCTACTCTTCATTCTCTAACTCCAACTCTGCGAATTATATAATGCATGGCTTTTAATATGTAATAGTTTGTCTTTAGATTAAATTACGAGGTCCACTGAAGGAACTCTTCACGAGAAATTAAAAGAGCAAACTCCCAAACCAATCACGCATCCCCTGCAACTTCCACCAAACACATTTACGAGTGGCTCTTCCCTTTACATGCAAATTTAAACGTGCAGCCTCCACATGGACTCCAAGTATCTTCAAATTACAGTTCAAACCCCTCATTTGTAACGATTTTTGCATTAAAAGTAGCGTTACAGTTAAATCCTTTCCTAAATATAATTGAATATTTAAACATAAATCCTCTCAATTCCAGAATCCGCTCGTGTGGTCCGCAGCTCCGTCAAATTCCCCTCTCCAACTTGGGGCAAGCAAGGTGAAACACTTGCAGACACAGTTTCTAGATACAACAAACCAAACCTGGTTCTCGTCTAAATAGCAAACAATGAGCAACTTGTTTAATAGTATGCGTACAGTAGAGCTCTCCTCTTTCTTGTTTTTGTTTTCCTTTTTTGCAGTGGCCTTGGATGAGCATGAACCATGACGAGCGTGAGTGAGCGTGTGTATTATTTTTCCACATTCCACAGCACACCTGTTGATTGACTCACCTGTACTTACCACCATGCATCCCATATCCCATCCCATCCCACTGATCATATCATGATGATCAGCTCTAACAATGCGAAGGAATATTTTTAGCTCATTTTGTTGAGGGGATAGATAATAATAACAATAATATGCTATGCTTTAGTACGCACTATCCACCTGTGTACACCTCGCAGTAGTAAGCTGGCGGTGACCTTGGCACGTTTTGTTTCTTGCAGTATAGAGTGCTATGCAGTATTCATTTTTTATTCCAAAACATATTTTTTTTTAAATTAAAAACTTTTAAACCGAGTGAAATTTATTAAAATGGCTGGAATTCAAGTTATTGAGGAGAACGACAGTTTGTTGAAAAGAGTAGGGATAATTCGATTGGTGTCTGTGGTAATTTGAGAAGAACTAAGAAAAAACACTTTAGTTGTTTCCTTGTTTTTTTTTAAATGTGCGAAGTTTTTTGTGAAATTTATAACATTTTTTTTGTGAAAATGTCCGGAACATGCAGGTGCTGGTTATCGTGGCGGTGGTACTGGTGGTTCTGGATGGGAGATCAAAGGGCTATTTGGGAGTATTTCATTTGGCCTTTTCGACTGCCCTCCTCATTTGCATGGTGGGCTCCCTGCTGATGACAATCGTGGTGGCACTGTGTAACCAGGACGGGGAGTGCTCCAGTTTTTCAGTAATACAATGAAAATAATAACAAAATAATTTATTATTATTAACAATAGTTTTACACTGAATAAAATGATTTCTATACTACACACGGTGATTTTTTTTTTTTTTTGCAGGACAATTTATTTCACACATCAGCCTCGGTCACAATTTTCGTCACCTCCATAATGTATATCGTGGCGGTCTGGACGTCCACCGGGGATATTTCCGTGATTCGGGCGACGGCTGCTGGCGCTGTTGGGGTGGTGTATAGTGTGCTGTGTTCGACAATGGGGTGGCTCCTCTGCCAGAATTGCTGTAATAATCAGTGCCTCAACGCCATATGCCCCGCATAGATAAATGTCCAGTGAATACATTTGGATATATAATTATAATTATATAGTATTCTAATAATAATGACAAGTAATTGATGCCATGACAAAAGCCATCATGACAAATTTATAGTACAATAATACATATTTGGTATTTTATTCTTGATAAATGAAAGCAGTAGTTCATTAATTTATACCACTTAACAAATAAAAGTGATCATTAAGTAATTGTGTTCCATAATTATACCCATTTCCAAAAAAAGGTAATTTAATGCGCTTCTCAAACTAATAATTCCATTTTATTTTTACACTAGTGATTTCGATTAGATACCACAAGTCAGGGAATTCTCACGATCAGAGAGAGTAAATATAATTTTCATTCTGACATTTTTGTAGATTTTTTCCGACCTGAAACCCACTGATTATAATACCGCCGAATGATGAGATAAATCAATTTTATTGTTAGCGTATTACAAATTAACTAAAAAAAACCTATTGTAAATATTATATAAGATTTGCTGGTATATCTAGTAGAATATTAAGACAAGCAAATAAAAAGATTTGTTATTGTAATCTCATTGTATACCTATACTTATTTTTTTGCTCTGTTACATGTTATACGAAAAACCATCATGATGGGGATATAATGTAGTTTAATAAAAAGTATTGTATTTTTACAAGTTGATTATGGTGATCCGTCGGATCGATCCTCATATTCCTCAGCCCTTCCTCTTCGTCTATTGTATAAAATAAGCGCACTTGCATCGAAGCGGAAAAGATGCACAGCCAAAGCGGAAGTCATGACAAGACACATTGGATCCGTATTAAGGGGCACAATACCCCTCTGCACCACCCTTGTGTCACCAACATACGGAATGTCCACGACTTGTCTGAATTTCAGAGCCACCTTCTTTTTCTCTAGTTTGGAATAGTTTAGAGGAGATATGTTCACCTGATGAAAGGATTTCAAGCATTTGAAACTATAAAATTAAAAACTGTAAACTATATTATTTGAAAAATGTTCCAACTCCTTGTTATCCATCCACCGCAGTTTACTTACTTTTTCCTGCGGCACGTTGACGAACACTGAAGCCAGGCGGGGGAGATGAAGAAATCCCCAGAAGACTGAATGGTTGGAGACTCGGCTGCTCTCGGGTTTGAAGTCATTGAAACTTTCCAAAACTGCGAGAGAAGGAGTCGACGTAAAGCGACTTACTTAAAAAACCATGGTCCACACGTTCCAACTTAAAATACATCCAATTTTTAAATTTAATTATATTAACTACCTTTCAGATTTGTCATGTTTGGTGGCCGATCTTGGATTAAAAATCGGCTGTGTCGTTTCGGCCACCCGCGTGGAATCCCAGTGAGCACCTCATCATCCAAAGTCTTGGAAGTATGTCGGATGGTGAGCTCACGGAGTGATCCACCCCAAGACTCGCAGGCCACCGGGAAGGTGTCTCTATTAAGTGGCACATCCAGTATCTCCAGATTAGGCATCCATTCTGCCAGCTTCCTAAACCTGTCTGGACTGTCTATGGTGAACCTTCCTCTCAACTCCTTCATCCCCTCCAGCCGGACCTCCATGGAAGCATCAGTAGTATCATCAGTTGATTCAATATTGAATTTGAGGGCCGTGGTGGTCCATAAGGCATGCGCTTTTCTCGTCACTTCTTCCGAATGTTTCAAGATTTCCAGGTTCGGAGTGTTTTGCAAAAAGTTGAAGTTGAGCACAAAGTAGCCGGCTAATGTGATCTCCCGGAGATTAGGATAGTTGATGTGGTCACCGAGAAAATTGTTGTATGGTATGGATCGTGGTGGTGGTTGTTCGGCTCCTCCGGCTGGCGCTAATCCAACTTTGAAGCAGTGCAACCTTTGCAAGGTGGAAGAGTGGAGTTGAAGCAGTTGCTGAACGACCGACTCCTTCGTCTCAGAGCCCAAATCAAGCTTCAAAGTGGTCAGAGGGAGAGCCGCCCTTCGGAACAGGTCCACCAGAGGCTCAATCTCGTACACCAACCCAAGCAACCTAAGTCGAATGAAACCGTCGATTTCAATTTGAAATTTTCAAAAGAAGAATGTTTAGCTTAAAACTTTAATAAGGATAATGAAAGATCCAACTCCATATATTATGCTCCAAATATTTTTGTCGTACAACTTACGCATCCAAAATGTCGAGATGAGTTAGTTTGAGCTTGTCTGGAGCTTCCGTCCTTATTCCCACAATCCCTTTCATCAAATTTACCAGTCGCTGGAATGCCACATCCCTCGGCGTGGCGGAACGATACTCTACGTAGTCCAAACCTCGAACTTTTAATGTCTGCAGAAAAGAAAAAAATAATTTTAGAGACATTCACATACATTTTTTGGAACATAATTAAATTTTTTTAAATTACACGAATATTTGGAAAATGTCTGAGCCAATACTGAAAATCCAGAGTATAGTCCTTCTTCATGCACTCCCCAATGTCGACATGGAAGTCCTTGAGATGCTCATGCTCCGGAAATGGGTCGTCAGCTCCTCCGGAGGATGCGGCGATAAATTCTCTGTGGGCTCCCAACTTTTCAGGCCAGCTTCCTGTCACAGTCAACACTTCCAGGTTTGGAGTGAGCTGGAGCAGGATCCTCTTGAAGTCCGTGCCAATCCAGTCGCTGCACCATTCCAAATGCAAGTCTCTAATGTGGAGCCCATGCCGCTCGAAAAATGGGAGGTGGGATCCGCCTCCATTACGAATGCAAATCCTCGAAAAGGGGATGCTCTCAAGTTTGTGATCCCGTTCCGCCTCAGGACTTTCCAGAAAGGAGAGAAATTCCGTGAAATTAATTCTTAGATCCGGGTTTTTCCAATCACCAGATTCCTCCACTCCATCATCATCGCCTTTATTACCCCTCCTCCGTCCGACTCTGTCCCCGTCGATGATAAGTCGCGCTCTGGAGCGCCACTGGGGTCGCGAACTGGACTCCCAGGCCTTGCAAACAAGACGACAAGAGTGGAGGTCCTCGACTGACAAATATTCAAATAATCCTGACAAGATCTGTGTAAAAAAGGATTCGATATCGATATCATATGAAGGACATCATTTCAACAGGTTAAAAACTCACGTTAAAACGAATCTATCGAGATGAATCTGTCTATATAACTAATTACCACCGGAATTAGCAGAGGATGGTTCGTAGAGGAAACTGAATTGTCGTCGGGGACATTTGAGCAAACTTGTTGCACTTGTTTCCCTTCACTATTATAATGTTGCTTTGGCATTTTGTTCACTATTTGCTGTTGTAGATGGTGGAATTGAACACACTAAAAAATCTAACAATTTTTAATGTTTTAACCTCTAATGATAAATTATAACATTTTGTGAAAAAAAATTTATTACCAATATGCTGACTACATGTCATTAATGAAGAAACTGTGCTGCCACTGCCACAACAAAAATATGTGACAAAACACTATTTCTCTGACTCGAGTTTGCAGCTTTTCGTTTTCGACTTGTTCATTATTGGTAGCAAAGCATGGGTGGTGCAGCAGACAGAGAAGCATAGCGTGTATTACAAGAAGCCGAGCCGACTACGAATAACAAAAAATATTTACAAAACAACACAAAATTTTGCTGCTATGTGTACGTACTCTACAGTGTGATATACTATGTGTGTGATATTATTGTGAGCGAATACCCAACTAACTCAACTGATTTGTGGGAGTAGTGGGACATGCATGTAATAATTGTGTGATGTGTGTAACACACGTGCGCGCTGCGCTGTCCGTTTGTCCAGGTAGTTACTGTAAAAAAGGTGCATAATAATAAAAATGTATAAGTATAGGGATTTGAGTTTTGAGCACATGTTAGTATCCAGGCACGTGAAGTCTAGTACGTACTTACAGGCAGAGTAGCGTAACTTCCACATTTCTGCACACTTTTGTTGGTTGGTGAACAACAACTTTCATTTTTGACTGCTGCTGGCTCGAGACGATTTCCCGGTCAGGAGTTGCGGCTACAGGGGCTTAATTGGGCGAGCGTGATCACACTGCTGAAAAATGGTTATGTGGGTGGATCCAACTTTGTAGCGCCGCAGCATTCAGCGTACCAGCGTACGTCAGCGTCACCGCGATGATTGTAGTGAACAGGATATTTTTGATGGTACGATATTTGTGAGAGGAAAAATGGGAATTTGTTTTGAAATTAAAATTTGCAACAAGTGTCGGCAATGCAAAGTCACAATCAAATGCCGCGTGATATATATATTATATATATACATATATACATATGATGAACAGTTAGTAACGGAAACTTGGCCTTGGAAGTTATTCTTGGCCCAACCTGAAAGTGGTTTTTTCAAGAAACGGTATCATTTCATGCGTTATCGTGTTATAGTATAGCTAACATGCTTGACACGGTGCAATGGCTCCACATTTTGTGCTCATAACCTACTTACGATTTATAGCTGTTTGAAAGAGGAATTCCGCCTTGTATGGTATTACTTTTTTACTTATATAATCATTTACAACTCTCGCTTTCCCCTTATGCCAATCTTTGTTTGTCTGCCAGTCAAGTTTTGGAATTCAATTCCATATAAAACACCTATTAGGAGGCTATTCAAGCAGCACCTCTTAACTTTGCAATCAATCAATGCATGTAAGGAAGTAGCAAAAGAAAAACGCAATATTTGATATACATATAATATATATAATACATATATATATATATCCAATTACTAAACACGGAGTTGGAGTATTATTACGCATTGTTCAACTTTTTTCGTAGAAACGCCATACCATTTTATTATCCAAAAGTCAATTAATTTTTTACGATTGTTTGTGGTATATATAAAAGGGAGTCCCAACAGACAAAAAAATAATTCATTCTCTGGCCCAACTTGAAAGTCCTCGTTGAATAACTTTCGTTGAACATCGTTATATTTATTTTCATTGATAAAGCTATATACATTTAAGTGTATCGTCGTATGCATATAATACTTGGTATACTAATACTAATAATATAAATGGTAAATCAATAAACCCGTGGGGGGAAATGGTTTTGAAAGAACAGGCCAACACCCACACAGTCGCTCGCGTCACATCACATCACATCACATATTTTTCTAACAAGCAATCCCGAACGAAACAAAGTATTCCGGAATTTGAAAGTCCCAAGACGCAAAAACAGTTGAGGAGAAGAATATGTTTCAAACAGAAGCTCCGTTTTGGCATGATTTAAGTATGTCCATGCGAAACCCTGACTGGCGGCGACTCCACTCCCGTCAGCTCAATTTGATGTTGTTGGTTATATGGTATAAATACTCTTTTGGTGTCGCATTTTCAGACCACGTTGTGGAGTTGGGTCCCATTGCATTATTATTAGCACATTTTAATATGGGAAATCACCAATCAGAAAGTACAGACGAATGTCCCAAAAAAGATCTGGTGTTAATCGATTTATTTGTATTTTTCGCTACGAATTTGCTAGAAATTCGTCGGAAACCATGTATCACAATAAATTTAATTCAGGAATTGAATATCTAATCGTTTAGTTCCATTTCATAGATTTTAGCAACAAATTATGAATTACGTATCAGTGAAAACCCAGTAATTATAAAACAAGACTGATTTAAACACTGGATGCTGTACGCTCATCCTTTTATACTTGCTCCAGTCAAAAAATTTTTATTATCCAAAAAAGAAACAAAGGAATATGATAATTTTATTTTGCATTGTTCATTTTTCGTAGAAATATGCCACACCATTGTTCTTCACCGTTTTTTAACACGTTCTGACTTGCGACTATGACTATAATAAATCTACACAAGACTCCTGCTTTTTTGCCGGGTATATAAGGGGGTCCTCTCGTTGCAGCCAAAAGTCAATGGAAATTAGCCATTCTCTGGCCTCGCTTGAAAATTTGTCAACTCTGAATGCACAAATACCCTTTTTAGTCATATATGTTTAGAAATTCAAGTTTTCATTGCATTTCCATTATAGCAGCTAATATTGTCTGACAGTCACTTTGAACTCACTCCACATTTGATACATATTCTCCGCAGGCATGCACGTGCGGGCGGTGTATCTCTCCAGTTTAGTTGCAACTACGTAGGTATGCACAGAGTTAAGTATTTTGAGCGTTAACTTACAGGATTTCGTAACCCTACATACAGAAACGGAGAAATTATACATATTCTCTGCACCCGACAACAGTGAAGCTGGCTAATGATTAGCAAAACTGGAATGAATTAGAAATTAGCGAAAAATTTTACTACGATCCAACTAGATATATATAGTATGTCTACTGAGATTGTCCTCCAACTTACATTAGAATTTTTCCAGACTGGATTATCATATATTTATAAGTTTGGGCTTGTTCGAAAGTGCAACGCGTGTTGGTCATTTCTGTCGACCCCGCAGGGTCAGATTTTTTATGTCAACGCTGTAGTAAGGACATTTCGGAATTATGTCGATACTTAACCCTATTAGGTTTTATCAACAAGTTAACGAGGGTTCAACTTGGACATGGAACGAAGTTCACTTTCCATGATCACTTATGGCATTACACATTCATCTTTCGAGATCATGGCTCCAAGTTTTTATTCGATGCAATAAAGAACGTTTCTTCTCGTCGAATATGA
>JAANSN010002418.1:0-24243 GCA_036850665.1 Dicranocentrus wangi | reverse complement strand
GAGCTTGTCACGAGAGTAATGTTGGACGAGATAATGGCAAAAATGTGTTCAATGACTGTGAGCAACACTCAAGATAAGAAAAGTTGAGGAGAGCTTTGAAGCGGAGGTCACACGACGAAATTATTAGGGCAGTAGGGGAGCGCCTGTTGTTTCTTTGTCCATGGCCAGTTTCGCTACGATACACAATATTATATAAACTTTGTAAGTGTGCAAGTGTAGGTGCATGAGAAAGAGATCTTGTCTCTTTACGCCATCCACTGTATATATCCTTTTAGCTCATCCGGGGGCTTATTTTATTAGCGGGTCGTATGGAAGAGTGAATTCGCCCGTTGAGATTTATTCGTAGAATGTGACTGACGTTAGGTCGAAAATGATTTGCTGTGCGCTAGACTACTGCTGTACTCATACATCAATAATTACCCCTGGTGTGCTTACTACTTCTGTGTGATATTGACTGCTTAACCTTTGTCGTCAGCCTTCATGATTTTATAACTTATAACGCAATAAACTTGTCCATCACATTCATATAATACGAATAACGTTCTTGTGGATGGTTACGGTGGAAGCTTTCGCTTTTCAAGAATATTATGCCATGTAACGCGAAACCATTTCTTTTGTGGTAGAGAGAGGACCGTAGTAAATATTTCACTCACGCACGCCCAGCAACCCAGCATCCTTAATATCCCGTTAACGGTTTTATCCACATAATATATAATATATAAAATACTACGTTTAGATAATGTCGGCAGCGCATTCCATTCCTATACAGCCGTCTGTGTTATCTTGGAATGTGCTGGAACTGGAACGTAGGTATATACTTTTACAACAAAAACGAAAACGCTACGAGCTATGCGGTGAACTAATGGGAAGCACATTTTTTAAGAAAAGAAATCTCCGCTTCTGGTATTATTAGGGATGATAACCTGGACTATGTGCAAGGGAGGAAACTTTGCAAATTATTTTGTGTATGCATATTACACAGTCAGGAAAAAATAATAGGAAGTAACATAAGCTAGCAGCAGCATTTACGTTTTTCGTCTGGAACTCCAGCCATGCTGTAATCATTCTTTTTTTTCTTTAATCCACCATAATACATCATACCGGCAACAGAAAGATACAGCAGTAGATTTCATTACTCATCTGCCCCTTGTACCACTGTCAGTGTTTGTTAATCTAGGTTAAGCTCACGAGAAACGGTAGTTGTTGCCAGCTGCCGGCCGTGCTTACTCTCGCACTGACACAGTCTTCTTTTTCCCTGATAATTTCATATTTTCTCTTCTCTTCCATACATTTTTTGACAATTTATGTGCATAACATCCATCCGAGCCTGTGATAGTGCTGGAAGCTCGGTTCGGGTGAAGAAAAGTGAAAACAGACTCTCCATGGAAAAATTCAGGGTAGTATTGTATGTACATCATCAGCAGGAGCGGTATCAAGTTTCTGAGGCGTGGAACCAAGATATCGTGTTTTTTAGGTTGCACACGGGTGGCAACAGAGGAAAAGTTTGCTGGACGAGTCAACTGCTGTTTCTGCAGAGTTTCTCTTATTTCCACAAAACTCCAGTCGGTCGTCGTACGATGATGTGCAAGGGGAATGGCACAGTTTCACATGAAATATATTTTTTCTAGACAATACATGCGAATATATGGCTGATCGTAACAAAGTTGTCATTTCTAATGAGAGGATGGGAAACAGGCAATCAAAACAGGCAGAGAGCACTTTTAATTTGCGCTGTAATAATGTGTTTTTTCTAGACAATACATGCGAATATATGGCTGATCGTAACAAAGTTGTCATTTCTAATGAGAGGATGGGAAACAGGCAATCAAAACAGGCAGAGAGCACTTTTAATTTGCGCTGTATTAATGTGCCACATGTTGATGGATCAACATGATACACTGGGAGTCTATAAATAATTATTGTAAATGCCTATTTCATTGCAGTATTTAAATATGCATGGAATTGCACTCGTAAAGCGTGGTGGTACGTATAGTCAGCAATGATGAACTCCAACGGCTAGTTCTCCTTGTAGTAACGGCTGATATAGTGGCATTTCTTTTATCGCACATTGTAAGCTGCTCATAATATATGAGTTGATGGAAGGGTTTATTGGCTTTACTTTTCCTATAAAAAGTGTTTCCCTTCCCCTTTATAGCCGTCTACAGCAGTTTTCTGGTGAGATGGAATGAAGGTCATGAAGTCATAATCTACGCTAGAATGCCCTGCACTGTGCTCTCATTTCTGGCATAACTTTACAGAATGGCGATTTCTGGACTTGTGGTGGAGTGGCTCAACGTGAACTGAAACCATATGAGGAGACACTTTTGAAATGAAAAAGTGAAAGTGGAGAAAGAGTGTGCGACGATTTTCATGAAATTTATAACTCCCAAAAGGTTTCGACGCTGTTTTTGCTAATGGTCACACTGTGGGAATTCTGGGGTGCAAGCAAGATCATAAATCAATGGAACTTTATGATGGATATCAAAATTAGTGTTACTTCTACGAGTTTGGCGAAGTAGTGGGCGGAAAATAATTAAATTGGTTTCAAACTCTCTTCAGGCAAAAAAAATTCTCGTTGGCCTTACTTTTAAGTTGATCATAAAGTGGGCTTGGGCGGACTGGAACTTGTTCTTAATGTTCGGTGTGTAACACACAGCATGCAATTCTCTTCGGGCAAAAAAAAATTCTCGTTGGCCTTACTTTTAAGTTGATCATAAAGTGGGCTTGGGCGGACGGGAACTTGTTCTTAATGTTCGGTGTGTAACACACAGCATGCAAGCAGATTTTGTCGGATAGGTGGTGGTGGTGGTGTATTACCTAGATTAGCCGCTTTTTACTTTTCGATATAGCAATGTGGGCGGATGTCGGATTGGGATTTTCATTTTATTTTAAATCATGGGGCATCATGTCATAATTTGACTTAAGTTACACTCAGCATGAATCATGTGAACAGATACACAAGGGAAATGGTAGATGTTGCATTCTATTTGATTGCCCTTGCGTACATTTCAGGGAAAGTTACAAAACAAATGCCTTATTTATTTAAACAGACTCACTCCTCCGTGTATGACATACTGACTGCTATTTTGCGCTATATCTATTAAATTGGGTTGGATGGATTTTGTGGCGAGAAAGCGTGGATGATACGCGTGATACGATTACCTATATGGGTTTTTGAGGTATGTTTATCGCCGACTGTATATACAGCCCATTATTCTAGAGGTTATGCTCAATCAAGAACGAATAATTATTTTTCGTACTGCAAATTAAATGAATAAAGTTTGGTGTGTAACACCAAATTATATGTTTGCCGTTTACTATGGCATATGCGATTTATAGAAAATTATGGTTTCAGTTCAATAACGTCCTTGACATGAAATACTTTGTTGAGCGCTAAATCGAAGAGTTTGTTTATATTGGCAGGTTATCACGATGTATTTTCTAACTTTAATTTGAAGGCGTGATACCAGTTTTGTGTCGGTTTTCTATTATGAATAATAAAGTCTCGCTATAAAAGTGCCAACCCAAGTATTGGGAAATTGAAATTTGATTAGTCAGCTATGTAGTTTTTTAGTCCCATACATACCTTTAAAAGGTATTTAACATGCATTTTGCGAATTTCTGTATATTTACGCTCAAAATGTCTTCTTTTGTACCACTTTCACTGAACTATGATCTCGATAGCTTAAACGATAGCTTTGTAGGTAATACAATTCCAGGTCATCATGATGCTCAATCATCATCCGGTTCTTTAGAATGCTAGTTCGTTCGTACTACTTATCGTAGACAAAGTATTTCTGGTCTACTCTCGAGCGGAAGTCGTCATAAGGCATGTAAATACAGTTAGTAGGATGAGTAGCAAAGTGGGAAATCGATCTTTTCCTTTTTCTTGACTGCGGCAGACCAACTCCACCTGAATTGTAACGTTTTGCATCTTAGTCCCCACAAATTAATGGTTACTTGGAAAAGTTAGTTGGCATAAAAATGTTTCCTTTTCTACTCTCCATTCACTGTCTGAAAGCGAAAAAGGCAAATCATAAGGAATGCAAAAACATGCTTTTAGGGCTGGAACTGCTACTAATAGAATTTTTGAGAAGTAATTATAGTCTAGAAAAACTAGATGTGTCAGAACTTGAAACGTTCAAATGAATCACTCAAAATAATTAGTAGAAAAAATGAAATTCGATTCCAGAACTTTTGTAGAGCTTGCGACTTTTACGAATTTCTTTCATAAGTTGGCTACACGTTTTACAGAGTTGAAGGAAATAACGCGGTGACTATGTATGTAGAATAATAATAGCGAATGTTAATGGAACTGGAACTAATAGAATTTTTGAGAAGTAATTATACTCTAGAAAAACTAGATGTGTCAGAACTTGAAACGTTCAAATGAATCACTCAAAATAATCAGTAGAAAAAATGAAATTCGATTCCAGCACTTTTGTAGAGCTTGCAATTTCTTTCATAAGTTGGCTACACGTTTTACAGAGTTGAAGGAAATAACGCGGTGACTATGTATGTAGAATAATAATAGCGAATGTTAATTTCAGGTGCGAAACATCTCCCTAAATGTCATATCAAAGATGTTATATTGATCGTTAGTAGCATTTTGTTAACTTACACGACGGTCGGTATATTATAATGTACATACAGGTACTTAGTATCACCAGGTAAGTACTCAGGGTGCTACAGAGCCGTAGTTACCAGCATTTTGGAGCATCTCTGGAGCATTTTCTGGAGCACTGTAAAATTTTTAGAGAGAAATGCTCCAAAATCACACCTGATGTACAGCGTACAGTAAATGATGTCGAATACAATACACCTATGAGTTGAGTTCATAGTATTAAATGTGCTAAATAAGTAGCACAGTTAATTAACGAAAAATTGGCCAACTAACAATACGCTTTGTTTAAGTAAATATATGTGTATTGTGATTGTGGACCATAAATCTACAAAAACTTGCAGCAGTCAGCAGTTCTGCGTGTGCGTGTTCCGCTTCACATCAACTCAATATAATAGAGAGCATTAATGTTTCTCGCCCTGAGTACTCTTCACGCTATCACGTTTATAATCAAGGGAGAAAAGTTGATCTGAAGAAAACTTTTACCCGCTGCGAAAGTCAATAAGCGGTGGTCGGTGTTCCATAATTTGGTGAAAGAAAAAAAATCTCTCAAGGAAAGTTTGTCTATGAAGAATATATTCACATCAGATCCAGACATTGCACTGTCAGGTATCCGCATCCGCATGCGACCGTGCATAGTGTGTATTTACTTATGTACTGCCACCTATACAAATTGATCTTTAAACCATGTCTAATGTAAGCCTTATAGTCGGCTGAGATAATATCCTGCTTGGGTCCCCATGTCGCGAATTACCATTGCTAACTTTCATCACTTTATTAGTACCGGATGGTGCATGTATGGTAGGCTGAGCTTGTAAAGTGAGGATTCACTAATGAAGAAAAGGGAAAGAGCGCTCTACAAAGGAAATATAAAATTTATGAGAAAATGCAGGATTATTGTCCCTGTCCATGTGAAGGTCAACGCGGGGCTTACTTACACGCTATAACACAGCTTGTCACTCATGCATTAGGCATTCTGCTTTACATACCTAGGCGTTGTGCATTGCGACACACTGGAGACGTTATGAGACTTTTTTTTACTGTTAGGGCATGTGCTCCACCAAGTTTTCGTACCTTCAAGTTGGTCTGTGTTGTTCCACCTAATTTGCCTTACTTTGAAAATTCACACAAGTGTCACACGGTTGTTGTTTGATTGACAAGCTAGTGCTCGTGATAACAAATTATAAGCTTAATGTACCTGGGGGTTTGGAGCATATTGCGACATACGACAACTTGCTGGTATGCCGCATTTCATTGAGGTAATTTGTTGGAGACATGAGAAAGTAACATATGCGACGAGGGACGTGTTTCCCGTAATGAGGGATTTCGAAATAGATGAATACACGATTCACAGAATGACAGAATACAAGTAGGACGATTCTTAGGCAGCCCCGAGCTTATGATGAAGTACTATTAATGTTACTTTGCTGTTTGTCTACCATCACTATCTATAAAATCCTTTGAATTAAAATAGTAATCTCAAAATAACATGAATACTATTTCTATAATAATTAATTATATAATGATTTATCCCACTGCTGCCATTTGTTATTGTTTACCCAATGTAAATGTTATTTTTAAACAAAACCAGTTACAAGGAATGAATCAATCCTCGTGAAAATCTGTTGATTAGAATAGGAAAACACACCTACGGCCAGAGTACGTAGTACTTTGAGTAGTATCACAACATAGCAGTGTAAAATTAGAAGCGTTGTTTCGGAACAAGCATCGAATACCGCAAATCCCTGAAGGAAAACTTTTCTAATAACACTTGGAGAAAGCTGACTGTGGGTTTCCAACCCTGATGTCCGTGAACTTGGGATGACGCGAGATCCAAGCTCATCACACGCGACGAAACACAACTCCAAACTTTATATCCTATCAAACGCTATTCCATAACAATACATTATTACGTTTTACTGGCCATGGCATGGCCGTCTAATCCCATTTGATTTTTCATCTTGATAATGGAAAGTCATCAAACTTGAGATAGGAGGCTATTTGAATCGTATTTTATAGAAGGCATCATCATATTGACTCTAGAAACAACATCCTGTTGTGATGTAAAATTGTAACGTTTTATGCCTTTTTTGTTTCAGTGGCTCCCGATGGGAAACTAAAACTGGAAATCGATAATAAAGCTATTCAGTACCGGGCATCTGCAGGAAATCCAGAATATCCTCCATCAACATGCGCAACGCCTTGCAAACCCCATCAAGTGAAAGTTCGTGAGGTCAGTCAGTTTCCTAGTAGTATGCCCTATTTCCATTATAAATACATGAGACGTGTGGGATGGATCCTTGGTTTCGTGTGCATGCTGCATGTCATGATAACATTAAAGTCCGTAACACTTGTCCAAAATGTGTGAGTGTGTGCCAAGTTGAAATTTGCGAATAGCCCTTATTGCAACATAAACATTTGCCAATTTTTGGTTTCATAAACATTCAATATTTATTTGACAGCGGGATGACACTTGCTGCTGGAAGTGCAGAGATTGCGGCCCGTACCAAATTAAACACGATGAAAACCACTGTGATGAGTGTCCTCAAGGAACGTCCCCAGATAAAACACATTCCGAATGTTTACCCATTCCAGAAAAGTACATTGACTACAGGAATCCTTTGGCCATTGGGGCATTGGGAGTCTCCGGATTTGGTAAGCTATGTGCACTAAACAAATGTAACAACAGAGAGTGAAGGGTATCGAAGGAGAATCAATTTAGTGCGGGTTTGTAACTCAATTTTCATGACTTTCAACCATTTCACAAGCTTCATTTGCTACTCGATGAAAAAAGTCGCTTTTCAATACAAAAAACCACCTAACAAGGCTGGGAGTTGGGAACCATGAAACACGAAAGTTGTGCTCCGCTAAGCACTTTCCACTTGGGGGCTTTCACTGAAGTGGAAGTTGAGATTTTTTTTAGAAAAAGAATATTCCATTAAAAATCCTCTATAATGGATCATATTTCTCACACTAATATTGCAGCCCCAAGTGTTTTTCATTTCTCCCCACGTGCCCGTGCCCACTCCCAAACTGATACACGGGGAGGGTGTCTTATTGTATTGCACGTTTTCAAAGTTTTACTGAATCATGAATCATGAAAAAGGCAATCTGCTGACGTTAACGTTGAGTCTCTATCGGAACTTTCTTGAACCTAGAGTAAATAATAATATCCTTTTGCAATCATGACATTCGGCATTCTCTCTATACCCTTTTCCAGGAATTTTGATAACTGTATTTGTGGGAATGGTGTTTTGGAGTTACAACGATACTCCCATCATCAAAGCCGCCGGTCGGGAACTGAGCTATGTGCTCCTCCTCGCAATCCTCCTCTCCTTCTCCGTGACTTTCTTTATTGTAGCAGAGTCCGAATCGATTCACCTGTGGCGTCATGAGATTCTTCCTTGGCTTTTGCCCTACCCTGTGTTATGCAAGTATCGCCACGAAAACAAACCGGATTGCAAGAATATTTCATCATAAATCAGGTCCTTCGGTTCCAAAAACAAAGTACATAAGCCCAACCTCACAAATGATTATTGTGGGATTGCTTACCTCCGTGGAAGTTGTCATAAACATTGTTTGGATAGTTTGGAATCCTCCAGGGACAACATACACTTATCCAGATCGCTCTACCAAGCTTCGAATATGTGAAGTAAGTTGTCAAATGCAATGATGTATCCTTGTTTGTCATTTTTATTAACGGTGCGCTTTCACCGGATGTGTGTCCCATTTTATGCGGTTTGAAATGGAACGAGTGTTGTAATTCGCAACATGAAACGTCATATATTCTTCATGTTTGTTGGATTCATTCTAATACCTATATATAGTAATTGAGAAAGAAAGTTGTTGATTGAAAGGGTCTATTTCCTTTGTGTGTTTTTTAACAGGGGGTGGACTCCTACCGCTACATGATTGGGTTTATTTACCCTCTAATACTCATTGGTCTATGTACAATTTATGCCATTCAAACGAGAAAATGTCCCGAAGGGTTTAATGAAACTAAGTACATCGCATTTACAAATTATACAATCATCATTATTTGGCTTGCATTCGTGCCACTCTACCTCACCAGCTCAAGTAGCAGTGTTCGAGTAGTAACACTTGCGATCTCACTGTCGTTGAGGTAAGTAGTCTTGTTTATTTACGTATTTCTGTTATGTATGCAATAATGACATTCTATCCATTATCACGTCGCGTCGCGTCGCATCCTTTGATAAACCTTCACGAGCATGGAAATTACTCGTGTAATTCAATGCTAGAAAAACGAGATTGTAGAATGTCGGGTTTGGGTTTCGAATGACATGATGATGCTTTGTCATACGTTCTCCGTAGACGAATATAAATTGATTTGTGCTCAGAGCCGTGAGTAATGTAATTCTAGCCATTGGAGCTAGCTAACGTATTATATAGCTATTCTGTCTGTAACTGCATTGCAGTACACACGCTCTTGCCATTCTAAGCAGGCAGAATACGAGTGTCATTATGTGTAGCACGGAGGACGCGCACGGTAGCAGACGTACGTTGTGCGAAATCGAAATCATTATGCATATTGTCCTTTCTTTTTTTTCCAGTGGTTTAGTGGAGCTGGGGTGTCTATTTTTCCCGAAAATATACATAGTTCTATTCAAACCAGAAAAGAATACTAAGGAAGTAGTAATGGCTCCCAACCGAAGCTCATTTGTAACTTTAAGTAACTCAGCATCACATGGGATGTATCATACTCCACAGCTTCAAAGTAACGGAAAATGTTCTAGGCATCAACACCATCATCACCTCCATCCCGAGGAAATTCCCATAAGTAATGGAAACTATTCGGATCCCCCATCATGCTAAAGCGGATCAGCCATATCAAGCTATGCCAAACTTCTTACTCTACACTTTTAGTTCATATAACTTGCATGTTCTTGCAAGCTTTCAGGACACGGGAGGCAATCTCTGGCCTGAAAAATCTTCCAAGGGTGATATTATGTGCAGGCGCTATGTCAAGGTATTATAGAGTAGTCGGAACTAATAAATAAATAATATCCATTGGTCCCTCGTACTTGTTGTAAAGTAAACTATGGATATTAGATATGGATATAGTATAGTAGAATGGACCATGCCATCCCATCCCAGTATGTACCTAATTTTCAAATAAATGTGTGATCCGTAAAAGTTATAATAGTCTGACAAGCTAAATATCAGTACAGTATAATAAATGATGGCATTTGTCGTCCAAGGTGCATAAGAAGAGAATACATTTTTGTACTGGATCTATCTTGAGTTATTAATGTTTCAAATTATGTAAAGTGTATGTTTCTTATGAATTGCATGAAGAGATTAGTTATTACAAGGATGTAGATATTGTAGATGTACATAAATAGTAAATGCATATATTTATGTGCATTAGTGACAAAATACTTCGAAAAAAGTTTCTCATTGTTGTATTTAGGTTTTAGGAAGAATTGGCCTTGCGGCTATTGCTTTTCATGTGATAACTAAGATGCTGGTTAAATATTTTATATAATATTCGATATTTGTACGTAAAATCTAATTATGTGTATGCATCTACGTGTTGTAATGTTGTACGTTAGCATATCATTCATGGTACTGAAAATGAAATATCACCAATTATTTACTAGCAGAAAATATTCTGCGTCTAGAGATAGACAAAGAAACTCATCATATTGTCAGTCAGTTTCATTTTATAACCCGTACTTGCCGGTGCTAGAGGAATGTGAAAGTATATAGTTTCATATTCTAGGTTTATTTCCCCTCTACTGATTCAGTTTAAAATTAGCTAATTATTATGTAGAAATTAAATGTTGAAATGTTGAATTCATTATTTTTATACTATGTGATGTATAAGAGTTTAATTGCTCTGCTAAGATTACCGGAATACATAATATGAAGCTAGTCGACATTTGCTTAAAATTGAAATATTTACAAATCAAACTATATCTAAATATAAGAGACACTTCATCCCGATCCAGGCTTAGAGACGGGCGCCGGTGCCAATTTATGTATTGTACAATGTACAATGAAATGAATGAATGTGATTTATGAAAGACCTTGAAAGTTGAATGGTTATATACAGATTTATGGTATGGTACCGCACTCATCTCAATCTTGAAACATTTTACGCCCAACTGGAGCGCTACCGGGATGTGCGATAGGAGTACGATTAATTTCCGGATTTGGAGATCTTGGATCAAAAGCTGGGAAGGATTCTTTGGGTGGACCAGTAGGAGTTTTGACACAATCGGTAACTGTCAGCTGCTGCGGTACATTGTTTTCTTTGTTTATCAGGTTGTTAATGCGCATCTTTTCAAGTTTCTTACCCCTTTCTTGTATCTACAAAAAAAATCCAATGTCAAACAAATTGTGAAACCCCTATATACTATATACTATGACTATGTGACCTGAAAATTTTACTGTTATAAAATTCAACGTGTGCAAAAAGTTTACCTCCAACGGGGTTCTGGTGACGCCGTCACTGGGAGATCGTGGATCAATAAAGCCAGCCAGTTTTTGTTGTTGTTTTCCGTCATTCACAGACGGAGTATTATTGTAATTATTTGGCGTTTGGTCATTTCCGGCTAGCTCTTTGAATTGTCTGGCTTCTTCGGCAACTGAGGAATAGAGGTTTCCCATTTTGTCTGCTCAGAGTGCGTGGCCAGTGGACAACAACCTAGCAAACAAACCCATCAGACAATCAGTATAGATTATTATTATTAGTAGCAATTTTCGTTTTTAAGCCCCTGAACATACATCCACTCCACACCTCACAAGGAACAAGGACACTCACCTAGACTTGAATTAATACTAATATAGAATTCCGTCAACGTATTTCAGAGTCAAACAAAAGTTGTTTCGAAACGCAGGATATGTAATTAATTGGTGAAAAGCCAAAAGAATATGTGGTGAAGTATTAAAAATACATACATATATATTATTATATCACAAATCACAACAGTCACAGTTCACGAACAATGTGAAATACATACATCAAAAATTCCAGTCGTCAGAGCCTGCTAGAGAGATTCAGAAAGTCCAGTACTGTATTATAGATAGTTCACACTTCACACTAATACTGACACATACACACACTCTCTCTCTTGTAAAAATGCAACATGTATTTTGGAGTGTTTTCGTCCGTTGATAAACAAATATATTTTGTCTGGGCTCACGCAAACCAATCTCTTTGTGTCTACATGACGTACCAGTCTGGGGCATCTCTGGATATCTGTAAAATATATATGCTAGTCTCACTCCTCAGCTCAAAGCATCTCAAGACTCAAGAAGACGTACAGCAGCACCAGCAATACGTACACGAAAACGGGATGAGGTGAGGGAAGACTATTGTGGTCTAGTCAAGTCTAATGCATTCATGTCTTCCATAATATTTTGTCATTATAAATGCAAAACGCAAAAAAATTGAAATATGTATTTACTTACCAGTGACTTTTACATCTCTACAATTTTTCAAGCGTCAGCTCATACTGAAGATGAATTATAAATGAAAATGAGTCTAAATGCTTTTGTGCAATTCTTTTTATTTATTCTTTTGCATATTATTTCAATGTTCAGCAGACGATCGAGGAAAACGGTAGACATCACATACACAATTAGTCTTTGTTTTGGATTTGGAATATATTATGCATATTATTATTATTCGTCTCATCCATCAGCTTCCGCCTCAACTATCCCTCTTTTCATTCAACTGATGTAGTTCTGGTTCACATTACTGCTGCTACCGGTCTGTTCCGATTTCATAAGCTCCATAAGCGTCTTTTCAGTTTCTAGCTCACGACGCATGTTGTCAAGCTCCTTTTGAAGGGCTTCCTTATCCTGTGTCAACTCGAGCACCTTGACTTCAAAAATTTCCTTGGTGTTTTCAGCATCTGCCATTCTGCTTTCACACATGTGGTAGCAGGAATCCATTTGGGAGACCAGCTCCTTTCGCTTTCTTTCCAAGTCGGCGATCGTGCTTTCATGCTCTTGTAGGGTTTTCTGGGTCTTTTGGATTCTTCCGTTGAGCTCGTCTCGCTCAGCGTGCCATATCAATTTTTCTCCTTCCAAACCCTCAATCCTCTCCTTTAGCTTTACCTCCTTGTCTTTGTAGCCATCACACTTTTTGACAAGGTTGCTCATTTCTTGTTCCATCTCAGTTTTTGATAAAAGGAATTGCTGCACCGTGTCCCGGTGAGATTTTTCACCGAGCAGCCATGCCTCTTTGGCGGATTCATATTTGCCAAGTTCACGTCGGAGGGATTGTATAACAAATTCAAGCTCATATTTTTTCGCTTCCAACTCCTGATTCCTAATTAATTCACTCGTGAGCCTACGCTTGTACTCTGACACTTCCACTTGGAGGGATTCAGCAAGATTCTGGATTTCCTGTATGCTCGTCATAAACTCCTGACATAATACTCCGTCCTGAGGAATCTTGTGCGTGCTTTTTTTGGATTGATCCGGTTTGGTGCGGCTTTCACTAAGCGTCACTTTTACTTCCGGAGTCGGTTGTTGCGGCCTCATCGGTGAAGATGACGTGCGTCTTGACGGTGCCAGTGACCTTTTCTCGTGTGTTCCCAGATACAGATGACGAACGAGTCTTGATTTTCGGTTTGGGTGTAGGCGTCTAAATAATGATCATCATAATCATAATCAATCATGTATGAAAATGTTGTTGTTTTTTTTTTGGAAACGTACGTGCAATATGAATGCATTTTTTCAAGGATAAGGTACACCTGAGCGCGTACACAATTGGTTTGTTTATATATCAAAATGACATTAAAACTTATCAAAGGTCAAATCAAAGCTCTCAAGGGAAGCATTCTTTACATTATTTTGAGGAACAGATGCGTCCCGTTTTCCCACGTCATTAGGCTGTGCAGTGGAGGAGCCGGAGCCTCGTCGGGTGATGGATGGACGTCGAATAATACGGGCTGAGGGCTGTGCCTGAGATGAAGGGTCGTCGTCCTCAGGACGTGTCTTTACATTTAGATTATTTCGGCTCGACTTCCCTTTTAATGTGGAAGCCACTGCGACATCCGTTACAAATTTTGGATCATATGTTCCCGGTGCTGGGATTGTCGTGTCTGGTTTTAAGTAACAGGATTACAATGTAGATACTTGAAGTTTATACTTCATGTGTGTAGTAGTAAAACATGAAATACCCTGCATACTTTCATAGCTGGCTATATAACCTCTATATATGCTTCCATACATTTTTGATTTTTACCTGTTATTTCATTGAACCGTTTAATGACTGCACGTGGGAATGACATGATAACAATTATTGCTAATTGCCACTTTTAATTTAGTGCTTTCAACTGGAATTTGGATGCAGAAGACGAGATAGATAACCCGATCTCATACGTCATTCGCCAATTTGTTTACTTTTTTGCATTCAATGATGCCCTACGATTACGAATCAGATACACCTGTAGTCAAATTGGGAAAAAGGATTGTCACGCGATGGCTAATTCGCATTGAGATACTCTGCGCTAATACATAACTACGGTAACTTTCATCATGACCTTGCTGGACAAATGTCCATACATAGTATAACATAGACAGACATGGTAAACCTCGATCGATGGTACTGACATAAATCAAACACCTGCATCATCATCTGTCGATACGAGGCACCTGTGCCCCTCGCACTTCACATACATCTCGATAAGAATTCTTTGATAGAAAAAATCGACGTGTTGACAAATCTGGAAAACGGCAAGTTTTGGGTGAAAGACATTGTGAGTGGTATTCCATTCCGCGACTGATGAGGACCTGAAATGAAATCAATGAAATAGCATTCATTGGATTCACATTCACTATTGATAACATGTGTATGCACCTGTTTCCATCTCTTTAGATAAGCATATTTGCCCTGAATGAAGAATCGACCAACAGGTGTGTTAGCGGATGATGCCTTATCGCTTTTACATCGAATCTTTAAATAATATTACAATTGAATCAGTCACATTTACATCATTCCTGCCAATACATACTCACATTTGTCATGATGAAGCCCACCTGAATCATTTTACTTTTTAATATCTTTTGTTACATGACAAACATTTTATATACCTCATGGGTTCGCGTTTGCATTGATTTTTTTCATAATTAAGCTTCCGTACAACATCTGACAACCAATTCCTTGAAATAGGAGAATTTTTGTATAATTATTTCAAATAATTCACATTTCCAGTTTTTTCCCAGTAATTTCCGTTCAATACCGTTATTCTCACTAATACTAAACATTTATAGTTCTCGTTTCTGTCTTGTCTCCCTTTAAAAACTCATTTAAGTTCTACAAATCGCAAATAACTCGAGGGACTCGGGGACCCAGAATTTGTAAAAAATTCATAATACGCAAGCTGCATGGGCAACATTCTTAAAGTTTTTCTCCGTTTTCCTTCCCTCCCTCGTGAATAACCTCGTTCCAGATAGTTGTCAACGAGTATCGCGCGTGAAGAAAGTGGAATGAGCAAAATGAATTCTAACGAAGAACACGAGAAACCAAGTGAAGGCCTATACCCAAAAATTCAGTTATTTACAAGTGACATGGTGGAAAGTTCAGACTCTCCGGAGTTGCAAATAAGTGTCCCCATTAATTCTAATCATGAACTAACTTCGCCAGAATCGAATCAAGGATCGACTACTAACTTGTATCCACTTACAACTAGCCATTATACCCTGCCCAACCGGTAAATCACTCTGTTTATTATTATTTATCATCTGAATCTGAAGCTATTATATGTATATACTATTACGAAAGATGTACATATTGTTCCATGAAACAATGGTATATATCATACTTAGCATACTGCTTATAGCTGCTGGAGGAAGAAAAAGCAGAATCTGTGTAACGTCACACTTTTTGCACTTTGATCATCATCAGCCACTTTTGCTATTCCTCTGCAATTCCAAACGCGAAACTTCCTTCCTTCCAAATAAAAACATCTCGTTTACATAATCCGACGGTCCACTGCTTGCTCACAAAAGGGGTTGGATGGAATAAAAATAGGATATCGTCTTTCCATAGTACAATGTTTGCTTGTCTTGTCTCACATGGTGTAAAAAACAAGTCAAAAACAGCAAGTGCTTTGGAGACCGGAGACAATAGAACACGGCATACAATGTGGATCTCCATTCCATTAGTCTTGTGTAAAAACATATTCACCAACACAAAATATCATTCATTCATATTCATTTTCTGCGTGATCAATGTTTACCTCACCGGATTTGATTACGGCACGTTTTAAAACAGGTCTTTGTGGTGGTGATTGAGATCATGAGTCAGAGTTTTCATATCCTATTAGCCCATCTTGCTTTTATAGGTACTCGCCATCATCTACACAGCACATAATAATAAATTAGCTGAAATTAATACCCTTTTATAACTCCTTGTGCCATGCACATCGTTGTGGGCTCCGAAGAGCTTCGATTTTTCGCATAGATATGCAGATTCGACGCAAACAAAAGTAGGAATGATGCACGTTATCCACACTTTGTTCTTATGAATATGAGCAAACACGAAAATCAGTTTATGCTCACACTCGTAATTTGAATACATTTCTAGTCATGACATGACGAGCAGAAAAGAATGAGTCGAGTCCCAGAGAAAATATCCTACGCGGAAATCTAATTATTTTCAGGATATAGCTAATTATTGTGACATGCAGCAGGGGAATTAGCGAGAATTTCTTGTGTCCTACAAGACATTTGCGCGCGTTTCCCGGAACCATTATTTATAGCATCATAACTAGCAATTAACTTTTCTTACGGTGAACCTAGACCTTCAGGAGAAAATACTTTGTCCCTCCCTAGTTGATACAAAAAAAAGTTTTCCATTTAAGAATGAAAATGTTTGGCAACTCGGGTTCTATGACGTTCCCCATGCAATACGATTTTGAGGGAGAATATTACTCTTACAGGAAAGGATGGAAGGCTCTATCTCCACTGGAGAAACAATTATCCATGTCCCTGGGAGTTGTGTCTGTTCTCTGCGTTGGGTTGATGATCGCAGTGATTGTTGCTGGAGTGAAACTAAGTAAGTCATCATACCTGTTTTTTCTAATTAAACTTTGTGTTCCCTCCATGTCGCAATTCCTCTGTGTTCGTATTGTGCAAACCCTGATTGATAAAGTACGTCATCCATGGTGTGAGTAATTTCTACAAGCGAGAAATGTTTTTTATTTTGCTAATTTGTTTTGCAGGCAAGGAAAACGATTGCAAATTAGTATCGACTACAACATCACCTGTGACACAACGAACCCCCGGTCCTCCTGTTTCTACCTCCAATCCTTGCGAAACTACAGATAGACCTAGACCTCCACGAAAACAGGCTTCAGCAACATCTTCACCTTTGGACTCACCAAACGAGGTGCATGCAAGACCTAGACCTCAACATCAATTTGCCCCAGCTGCCGCAGAATGCATTTCTTCAGAAAAGTATAACAATGAAACTATATGCTTAACTCCAGCATGCTTCCAGAAAGCAGGCCGAATCATTGAGTCAATGGACTTCAGCATGGATCCTTGTGACAACTTTTTCGAGTTTGCATGTGGAAACTGGATTAAAAATAATCCGATTCCGGAGGATACGCAAACGTGGGATCAAGTTAGGAAACTGGAGGAAAAGCAGCTCAGGGAAATCAAGCGTAAGACAAAGCAAATTTTCTTTTTCGGGGAGAAACCTTGTCTGCTGGGTCTACGGTCCAATCAAAGAAAGTTATAGAAGAACTTGTAGACGGCTCATGTTCTTTTAAGCTAGACAGCAATTTGTCGTGTTCATTTTGTTGAGCTTTCTGAAAAGTCACAGTCAAGGACGCAGACTGACCATGAGTGCAGGCATAGGCATGCAATATTATGGCACCTTCTCTGAAATGCATTCTTATTCAGTTTTGTAAATCAGTTTTGTATTTGAACCTACAGACATTTTGGAGGATGAGCAAACTGCTGGCGATTCCAGACCATTTATTGTAGCCCGGCAATTTTATCACTCGTGCATGTATCCCCAAGATGATGAGGTCGGTCTGGAGGATATGAAAGCACTTTTGGATATAACAACGAACACGAACCTAGATAATGACACGGATCCTCTATCATCTTTGGCCGTGATGTTGGGAAACATCCGCAGACTCCTGGATGGCAATTACGTCATCTCACTTGAGGTTGATGTGGACGATAAGAATACAGGAGAGAACGCGATATACGTAAGTGACGCGTGTGTATTCCCTGAAAAATCCCGAATAATATGTTAGGCAATAAGAAGATATGTAGACGATAAAAGAAACAAAAAAGTATTAGAATGATGATACGACACAAGATATATATAAGATTGCAAGTTTCCCGTCGTACTATTATAGTTTTTGAAGCTACGTTGTGTTGTGCACAATATTTTCAATAACGTGTTGGAGGAGGCAGGATAACGTTTCCTGTTCTCATCTGTACCAGTCATTTCATGGACTCTTGACTCTCATCCTCCTTCTCAATATTATATCGATAGTTTTAGTTTTACTCTATTTATTGGCCCACACAGTTGAATCATCCCACATCTGGACTTGCCTCACTGCTAAGCTTGATGGATCTAGAAGTTGCGAGCGGTCTAAGAAAAAGTAATGACAGGAGTGGGCAAGGCCATTGGCTGGTAGAAAAGGATGAGCACGAGATTCTCACTTTTTATAAGGACCTTATAAGAAAACTGTGGTCACTTGTGTTTCCCCAAGACGCAAAAAACTTGGAGACAATCGTATCTGCTCTTGTCCACTTTGAAACTATCCTGACGGATGTAAGTCTCTCTCGAAAAACATAAATTTCACATACCTGCACACTTTATCCTTGCACGACGTGTGTTGCGTACTTGACGCGGCGGCACGAAATCGGTGGAAAAGGAGCATTTTTTGTCTTGAAACTTTCGTTTAAAAAGTTTTCGTCGCAGATTTCATAAGCCCCTATGCCTCACTCAGATATATCATTGATCTTGTCTTCTCACTACACAGGCAAGCACCATGAGTAGCGACATGGATGACCCGGAAGCAATGTATAATCTGCTTTCCGAAGTAAACGATACACAGCTCAGCCCCAAGGTAAGAAATTGCGGGGTAGCATGTCGGGATCCTGAATGCTACATGAAAAACAATTTCCCTTTCCTAATCTGACCTTGATAAATCTGCTATTTCTCCTGAAATATAGATGGTTGCATGGCTGGAGGAATTTGTTGATGAGGTTTTTAGCGAGACTGCTGTAAACGGCAGTGGTCATGTAACTGCATTTCGCAACGAAAGTGAGGAAAGAGTTGCCATCATCGTTAAGGACGTGAAGTATCTGAGGAATCTTGAAATGATATTGAATGAAACGGCTAGAGAAACGATTGGTATTTATTACTTGATGAGACTTTCAACGATGACTATAAAACAAAAAGACAAGCTGCTATAGTTGTAGTTTCACGAAACTGTTTTTGTACTCTCCAGAAAACTACGTGAAATTGAGAATTCTCCTCCAGTTGGGTCCTCAAGGTGGGCATGCTTTCCAAGAGTTGTTTACACAATTCAAAAAGAAAGTTTTGAAGAGGGACTTTTGTACTTCGAGGTGAACTACTATATATATGTCAATAAGATGGATCTCGTTTGAGATGCTTTTCGTGTAAAAAAACTACATTTATACGGTCGGTCGGTATAATATGTCCTGTCTATTCAGGTGGGAAACTTGCGCCAGGCAAACTAATGAGCTGTTCGGGTGGGCGATATCAGCACAGTATATCCTTGCCGTTGTCGATTTCTCGACAAAGAATCAGGTAAAAATAGATTTTCGGAATTCTTTCTGAGACTGAAGAAAAAAATCCATTGACGATGCTGTGTGCATATAGTCTTTGCTTGCACCCACATTGTCTAATAGCACGACCAAGTGTAGACATTTTGACAGTCGTGTGTAATTAATTCTTGACGCAGCTAAATCAGACGGCGAACTACCTAAAAGCAGCCTTAACCGAGACGCTCGACGGAGTAGACTGGATTGGAAGCATTGACACTAGACTTTATGCTCAAGACAAGCTTGAGCTTATGCAGACATATCTTGGTTTCCCGGAGTGGGGTTCCAGGAATTCTTTTGTTGAGAGCTTTTATTCCAATGTAATTTACTTTAAATATATATATATATGGGACTAGCATGGGATGAACTGTGTGATGTGAATAATGATTTTTAACATTTGAATGGATTCACAGATGAATTTTACAGATCCCAGTAATTACTTCCAGAATTATGTTGAGACGATTATTTGGCTGTCGCATAAGCGGCTTGCTGAGATTTTTGAACCGAGCGTTGAAGCTGCTGATCAGGGGTAAGATTATTAGAAGTTGGAGTGGAATAAAGTTGAGATTTTGCCCGCAGATTATTCATGTAATCGTTATGCACATATATGTTATATATAGATGGCCAAAATACGATCCGCCGACTCACAGTAAACCTCGCTACTCGCAGAAATCGAATTATTTGGGTAAGGGAAATATTTATATGATGTATGTACAGCAAGACGAACATTGAACTTTCAATTTCATAAAGCGAAACACTTGTGCGTTCCATTAGGGCTCCCAGCAGGTGCTATTGACTGGATACAGAGTTCCATGAACGATCTTTTCCCGTAAGTTCCATGCTTCACACAATGTAGCATAACCCCACATAAACTTATTCATTTATTTAAGAATTTCACATGTGTTCATCGCCGTACATGATTGATTGACAGTTCGGTACATTACGGATCCTTGGGGATGGCAATGGCAGAGAATATGCTTCGCGGAGTTATTGTTGAAGGTAAATTAAATAAGCTGATGGCTGATCCTGCACGTTGTGCCCGCTTGCACTTCAAAAACGTATGTTGGCATTTTTTTATTAAATTTTTGCAATTTTAACTTTCCAGGAAGATACCACGGGGTCGACGGCGAACTTATTTCTTGGTGGGACAATGAAACTACAAAGAACTACTTGAATCTCGCACAATGCTTTAGGGATCAATACCACAAGGACGTGCTTGAAGGGAACTCGAACGCACAACTTATTAATGTGAGATTTACCCTAGAACTCTGCAGCCAAAGTAGAACACACAAAAATTGCCAGTAGTGAATGAAACGTAATGCTAATAAGAAATGTAATAATGAATTTTGCAGTTAGTCCACGGGAAACCGAAAGCAGAGGATAACATGCTGAGCAGCGGAGCTCTTTCAATATCTTACCTTGCATATCACTCCCATTCATTCCACCAAAAGTTTAACGAATTACTCCTGCCGGGTCTTCAGGATTACACTCCTGAACAACTATTTTTCCTTTCTTATGCACAAAGCCAGTGTTCTTCCGTGCCTAGGCATGCGAACCTCTCAGTAGTAAACTTAAATCCTGGCGTAATCCGAGTTAGAAGCACCCTGCAAAACTCAGTCGAATTTGCGAAACATTGGAACTGTGACCTTCCAAAGAAAGCAGACGTTTGTAGGGTATTTTAGCGTACGTTGCAGGTACAAATGTTTTCCAGTTGTATAGTCTTAAAACTAATGATAATGATAAAATATTTTTTACGAGAGTTTAATATTCAACCCGCTGACTGTTACAAAACACAATGCATTTTAACCATACTTAACGTATAAAGATTTATTGAAGAGTTTCTCCTTGTATTTAAATAAATAACTTTTACTTAAAAACTGTACTAGCTTCAACTGCAAATGCAAAAATTAGTTATTGCCAAAATGTTCATCACAATAGACGTCATCATCATCTTAAATCATCATGTATCACAAAAGCCGAGATTAGGCATGGTTTTGTTGTTACTCGATTACCAAACGGGGTGTCAAGGCTGAAAAGGGATTCCACCAGGATGACCTGTTATCATCAGGGCGAGTTCGAACAGGTCTCAGAATAGGATAAAGTGGTCCTCCACCTCCGCCGCCAGCCTGGGCGTGAGCACTACCTATGCCTCCACCGATACCACCACCTATAGAACCCGGTGGTAAAATAGGTGGATGGTGATGATGATGTGGTGGGGGATTTGGAGGAGGGTAAAATGGGGGATATGGTCTGTATCCACCTCCTCCAAGTCCTCCGAATCCTCCTCCTCCCCCAAGTCCCCCAAGACCTCCGAATCCTCCTCCCAATCCCCAACCACCACCACCTATGAAGTCCGGTTTATTTCGCACATATCCCAACTCCAACAGGAGTGGCTTGGAGGTCAATGCCGATGCTGCACCAAACGCAGCCAACCCAGCGATAGGAGCAGCTATTAATCCAGGGTGGATTTGCAAGCGTAATCGTCTCCTTTTGTAGTAGTCTACTCGAAATGAATGCAATGTCATTGACACCGTTGGCATAATAGCATAGAATTTCATTAGGATATGTCAGAAATGTCAGGTAAAGTTGATGTGTTATATACGCTTTTCAGTTTGAATTACCATACCGTAGGGAGCATACGGTGAGAAATGCCTAGTGCTTGTGGTTGACTCACTCGGAGTTCCTGGAACTGACTCGGCAGGGTTGCTTTGTGTACTTTGTACATTTCCAGTGCCATCCGCGATAGCTTGATGAGTTGGGTGGTATCTATAGTACGTCGGGGCGGACGTTCCATAGTAATTGCTGCTGGCACTGACATCATAGAACCCTGGTCCAATAAAGGAATTCTGCCGTGGTGGCAACCTTTTCCATTCGTAATACTTTGAAGCTTCACTTTCATTGGGATTTGGATTATCAATGGTTACACTTTCGTTATCTGTAGTACTAGTAGTACTAGTAGAGGTGACATTGCCCCCAGAAGGCGTTCTATTCAGGTCGAAGTAACCCAAGCCCAATATGTATTCATCATGAGGCCAAGCGGGTCTTCCATGATGATATGGATCTTCATCTAGCAACTGCACACTGATTGTCTTTTCATCCGGATCTGGATTATGCCATCCTGAAAATGTAATAATAAAACCGCAAAGATTCGTTATAATATTTGTCCCTTGTATTTGTATTGGCAATGACTGGGCTGATGAATTATGAATGTTGTCTTTATTTTATTGTTCAAACACACTCTTCCTTTTGTCGTAATAAGTCCACCTATTCCATTTATTCTCATCATCCTCCTTAAGTTTCTTCCGAAGCGAATGCTCCTCTTCCTCGTCGTCTTCCCGAGAGTCTGCTGTGTCGAGGAGCTGCGACTTTAAGTTGCGAATGTATTCCAGATCTTTATCTATCGAGGTGGAATCCACGGGAAATGCTATTTTCGAAGAATTAGAGTAGCCTTGCAAAACTGAAATAAATATGAGGGCCCGGAGCCCATTCTGTAACCCCATGCTCTTCCGTTGAGTCTATGCATGAGACAAATGACAAACACAGACTGAGACAATGCAATGGGGCAATGTTTCAAAATTGTCGATGGCTGAGAAAGAAAGTGAAGATTTGATAGAAAGTAAGCGTAATCCTTAAAATTATAGCGTTGAACGTTGTCATTGCATGATTTTTAATTAAATATAAACCCTATATTTTCATGTGTGTGTAAACAATACCTGCGTACAATTATTTTTGAGCCCACTTAAACCAACTCAGGTGTAGTCTGTACGTTTAATAGCGGTAGCAAGGGAAAGAGGTACCTTGATCAAATGATATCACACGAGCGCATTATTACTTTCCAAACGTACAAAAGGATAGCATGCAGGTGTGACAATTTTTCGTTCTCAACTTGACCTGCAGACTGAAAAGTTTCTGTGTGACGTTGCCAACTTTATCGATGCAGTTTCTTCCTTGAAATTTGAAAATGACATTATCATGAGAGTATGAATAACGCATCTGCAAGAGAGAGGTGATATACCTAGTTGAATTCGCAGTGTAGAGACTGATTGTGAATGTGTCTTTTTCTTTATACATCTCAAACGGCACAACTCTCATGTGCGTTTCTGTTTTTGGTCCCACTCAGATTCAAGGTAAAGTACGCTGTAATATGAAAGAAGTAATCTTGATAAAATGTGTGTTTACACACGCATATGAAGTTTACAGTTGTTTGCGTGTCTTCATGCACCAATTACGTCTTCATTGAGTTTCATATATGAACTGGCTTCTTGTTAGTAAAAATACGATGTATGTATGTATGTGCAAAATCTTTTTTCTATATTTCTTTTCGCGATTTCCGAGAATTTTCCCTTTGACATTGACAATCTTTAAGGTTATACTGGGACAAGGCAAGGTGTTGGCATACGTGAAAAAAACAGTGGTTTATGTACAAATTATGCTTTAATATTATTTCAAATTCGCACTCCCACGCCAACTTATGTACAAATTTTACGTAATGTAATAAGCAATGAGTTTACTTCTTGAAATCGGGCTGGCGTAAAATGGAATTCTGATTTTTGAATAAACAATTATCGATGCAAATAATGAAACTGAAAGTATTGCTTCACCCAATGAAACATGAAATGCGTACACCAAACACGGCCGTATAATTTCTTACATGTTTATTCTACACAGGAAGCACGAAGTCACAAAGTACGGATGAAAAGGCATATATAACCATTCTTAGGAATACGTAGTTATTGTGCATTACCCAATTGTAATACTTGTAATTGCCCATTGTGTAGTAAATTCATTCGCAAAGTGATTCGTGCGTTATTGCTCAAGTTTCAATT
>JAANSN010002417.1:0-24246 GCA_036850665.1 Dicranocentrus wangi | reverse complement strand
TTGTAGTTTCGCGTATTGACTTGTCTCTCTGTCTCTCTCTCCCTTCTAAGGAGCTCTTTTGGTTCACTTCATTTGCTTTTCGCAGTATAGCCAGAGGATATACACAAGAAGACGAGCATTTACACTAGACCGAACTTATTGTGTGTATTGGAGCCTAGCGCTCTCGCGTAACGAACTGGAATCAATAAGAACACAATATTGTGTCCTCATTATCACGTGTCAAAGCATGCAAACTGAATTGTTTACCTTTTTCCTCTCCAGGAAATATATGGGGTAGTCTCAACAAAAGGATATTTTCGGAGCGATATTAGTATATCAACTCCCTTTTATATGCAGTTTTATGTTACAATATCTTGCTAGAGTGTACAGTTACTCTTCTGAGAATGTCACACTACGTTTCCCTGTTTTCGCCTTTTTCTCGCTAAGCCTTCAGTTCAGTCTTCTGTCGGCCCATTGGAAAGGGCATAAAGGTTGTTTCCATAAAACAAAAGGGACGATAATGAGCTTCGCTTATTTGGTGACTGGAAAACTTACCTTAAACATCAGCAGCCCACCGAAATCTGGAAATGTGTGAGGTCTAATGCAAATAATTGCGAAAGCTAGTCAAGTGACATTTATGTTTTCTTCTATCCAATCACACGTTTTCCGCTGGGCATATTTCCTTTCACAAAGAGAAAGCATCTTCTTATTTCCTCCATTTCCTGTTTATTACCTACGTTTCCCCGTTTTTCTCTCCTGCTTTAGAAAATGTATTTTCACAATAAATGCATGCTCCCCTCTTTTTCATTTAATGTGTTTGAGCAGGGAAAACTTTCTTTTTTTGGAGGAGTTTTAAGTGAATAGGTGATGAAGCGGAGAAACTTCACAAGGAAACCACCTTCAGAAGATGTGCAGGAACCCAAAAGACGACGTCTTTTTGGCAGCAGTTCAAACTAGCGAGCAGTTTTCTTCCGATCCTGTAAATGCAAGGGTTATGCATGCACAGTATTTTTTTTGGGTGTTTAAAAACGCTCTCTGGATGTGATACTTGCTAGATTATTTATTCCTAGTGTCTTACTAACTTTTCCCGTCCCGTTCGTTCCACTTGCACCAGTTTTTTGGTTGTCGTGGTGTGGTGTGGTCTCCCTGTTCTTATCTTTAGTTTCCCCTTGACCAAAAAGCGACCGGCTGATGAGTAATCATCATCATCGTTCAAGCTTCTTTTTTTCCTATTAAAACCTCAGTCACATATTTTTTCTCCTTCTTTCCAGTTAAAACTTCTTCTTTTTTCGCGAACAGGTTGAGTTTTTACAGTTGAGCGAACCATTTTCACTTTTACACTCAAAGTTGAAGAAAAAAAGTTTTTGGGAGTCGTTTTTCTATATATGTTCCTGAAAAACCTGGCAACTTGTAAGATCATAGATGAGAAAATAGAATATGGAATGGGGCGAATGGGGTAATAAACATTGCAAATGGGAGAGAGCCAAGGAGGAAATTGAAAACTTTCCACATAATGTATTTCCCATTCATCTACATACGTACACGTACTTTCCAGAGTTGACAACTATTTGCAATTATTTTCTTGCCAACTCAAGTTATATCGTAATAGTGCAGGCCATTTAATTGAATCAAATAATAATGAAGCATTGAGCGATGACTTGTCAGCCCCCACATGCGATGCTCGTCAATGAAAATTATATCCATCGACGAGGAAAAAGTTTTATTTTTACGTTCACCATATTTTTTAAAAATATTTATTTTTCACTTTTTATTTAAACGATGACGGAAAATATAGGAGCTCGTAAATCTTTCGCAACACAAAATATAGGTTTAAGGGAAACGTAAACATGTACATGACTTATACTAACATTTGTTTGTTGACTAGTTCCAGGGAAAAAAACTCAATAATATTCATCAGTTCCACTTACGTCGCGTCCTCCGCTTTGGGCTAGGGCTAGAGTACTTTTCAATATGGTAATTTAATGTGTTCTCTAGCAGCGCGGCGTATATGTTTCTATGTTGTGGGTTGTCAATTTTGGAGCTTTCGGGGCGCACGGGATAGGTATTTACATTGCCAGTTATCTACCGGAAGTAGATAATGCTTGTGTGTATTCATGTGTCCATGTATATGTACCTCGTTTGCATAAAGATACCTGGTTCGCTGAATCGTAAATAACAAGCCTGCGAGAGTAATTTATTGGGATAGGATTCTAATTTTGGGGAAATAATGAATGCTTATTTTGGTCGAATATTCAACTACCAGTTTTAGTTCGTTCGTGACATTCTCAATGAAAATTGTTTCTTTTTTGTGAAAAATACACTGAATATATACATCGTCATGAGTATAGGTAAATGGTATGTGTATATACCGAACTAGTGAAGTGATGTATGTGGGGTATGAGCACTTATTGCGTAATAAAAGTCAGATTGAAACAAACTCTTTGGCTTACTTCCTTTGAAGAGGCAGTCACGACTGAGAAATGAATGGGATCCGCACAAACATAAAAAAACCGGATTAGCATCCGCGGCTAGCCTCGCTTGGTCTTTTCACTTTTCAGTCAGGCTGAATAAGAGCAGAACGAAGTGGACAGAAAGTAGAGATACAAAGAAAAGTTAATAAAATGGCATGGCTGACCTCTTTCCTCAAAATTATTTGAAACTAAAACTTGAATGTATTCAAAATTGGAACATAATCACGTCCGTAATGAAAGAAAGTACGGAAAGGGATATGACTCATCCTGAAAACCCCCAAAGTATTAAGGAATAATAAAAAAGTTTTGTGTAAATGATGTCTTGTATATTGTGCAACATAGCTAGCGAAGAATGCTGGCAAAAAATTATTGTAAGTCGCGGAAAATGTAGATTTATGATTTACTTGGAGCCCACTAATTTTTATTTACATGTACCGTGTGTAGCTAAGTAGATAGATAGTAGCTCCTCTGCCATCATGTCTTGGTATGCGTTTCTACGAAATGGCGAAATGACGGTCAGCCGTATAAAAACGCAACACTGGATTGATGTAACCGAGTAGTTGTGCTTTAATTTATAAAATACGAATGAATTAAGAAAATCAATCTAAACATTTCGTATTGATCCTCCATCCGTCTCCTCGTCGAGCCACCCGTGTACTTGTAGTCAACTTTCAGATGTGCATATTTGCATAATAATAATATACTTGTACTCAATTCAATATCTGTTTGAGACATCTTAAAATTTGGCACAAGTGACAACCCAGCAGTCTCCTCTGCTTTATATATTTCTTATCAAGATATAAGGTTATTATTATATCATTTTAATATATTAATAATAATAAGTATGTTACGGTAAATTATCATTGAACTCATTTCCCTTTTCTTAACCTATATAAAATCCCATTGGATTGATATACGATATATAGGATCTATTCTACCACACAAAATAACTTATCTACCTATTTATATACTTATCCGTAATAGTTGGAATTGGTATTGGTGTTTCTTCCGCGGTGGTGGTGGAGCCCAACCTGCTGTTGATAAAAAAGTTCATTGCATTTCTAAAGCAAAGAATATTTTTTTTTGCATGCTTTGTTTGGTATTTTTATGTATTGTATAGGTAGATGTATTTATAAACTCAATCTAGAGCTAACGCATTAAATTGATAAATAGCGCAAGGGCAACCAAATGAGAAAATACTTCTACTCTTATAGTTATATATAGGTAGGTATAATGATTTAAAAGGATGCAGAAGCATCCAATGTCAGTAGTAGGCGCCACTGAAGGGGAAGGGAAACCACAACGGAAAATTCGTGACAAGTCTAGGCTATACACACAACTGCTTCTCACTTTTGATGAAAAAAGGAAAATGTCAACTATTTCATATCCCTTTATTTACAGCATATCATACACAAGTTGTAAGCTTGCGGAGTCATGCATATATTGGAATTTTCTCAATATTTTACAATTATAACTTTCATTCTTGGCATAGATAAAACTATTTATAGTATATATAATACTTTTATATATATATATATATTACACAGGTTTCTTAGGTCGTAGGAAAATTATACGATAAGTACGTGGAAATAAAAGTCGAGGAAATTTATATGTTTTTAGGGATTTTTTTTATATTGTTAGAGTTGCGTTTTTTCCCTGGTACACGACGGTTCTTACAGCTGTGTTATGGAATTTTTGGAATTCCTCCTAACATTATCAATAAATTCGCCAGTGAGAACAAGGGTTGGTAAATCTACAGCAGACTTGGTCTTCCGAGAGGTGCTCTGTAGCGTGGTGTCACTCCCGTAAAAACTGCTCACTTGCGAGCTGGGGCTGGTGACAAACACGGAGTTTTGCCGAGGTCGGTGGTAATGGTTCATCATTATGGAATTGCGGTGATTACTCAACATCCCTGTGCTACCCCCAGAGGGGAAACCCGGCCCGGGAATGATCAGTCCTCCTGTGGTGAGTCCACTGAAACCGGGGGCTGGATCGGAGGCTGGGACTCCGTGATAGTTGCATTTCACAAAGTGTGGAGAGCCCGCTAGCATTTCGGTGCTAATGTTAAATTTCGAAAAGGTTCTCTGCAAAATATATAATAATAAAAAAGATTCTATAATTATCGCAAGCCAAACTAGAAAGGTTTGCCATAGCCCATAGGTTAATTCAATTCCACGAAACACGAAATTATTCACCAGGCAAGGGAAATAAAAAGTCTTGCGCCTACCTACCGACTACCGACACAAGATTATTTTACATCACGCGTTTGACACTGTCCTAATTCCACTCGATAGCGATTTTCCAAAAATAGGAGTACCTACTCGATTCCTATTGATATTCTAACTCGATATGCAATCTTTATGCGTAATCAATGGTCTAATTCTACCGGAGATTAAGAACCCAAGTCTCGTGTCAATGTCATTTCGCATTGAGCCTACCTACCTACACCTCCTTATTCCAGCAAGCCATAAAACGCTAAGTATTCTCCCCCTCTGAAAAAGGAAGAAGGACAATATTTTACTAGTCAAGACCTAGATCCAAAGGAATTTCCCATTTCCTACATGCTTGGCTTATTCCCTGAGATTATTGAGGTGTGATAGGCATATGGGATTCACATTACGATACACGTCCAAGTAAGATGTGTGCAGCAGTCTCATTTATTCATGAACCTCTGTGAGTAGCGGAATATGAAAATAAATGTACAGCACGACACCATTCGCTATCACACCTAAACATTTACAGGCTTCTCGCGGGATTATAAGCATTACGTATTCCAACACCAAAATCCTAGTAATAATCGAACTTGACAAGGTCATTTAGGGGAGCGTGACTGTCCGCCTAGGCCAGAAAAAAAATGAAAACATTTCTTATGGCAAAAAAACCAAAAGTCACGTTGAACCAAAAAAAAAAGATAACAATTTGGTATTTTGGTATTCAGGCCGTCTCCTCACTCAAGGTATTTTTTTATTATTATTCTCTTTTCCATTTTCTCCAGAAGAAAAAAAAAACTGTATAGAAACTATTTTTTTTATTATTTTTTTGTCTCTAGCAATGCAATCCTCTTTTATAGATAATAGGTAGGTATTCCAGCATTCATTGGTATTGGTATTTTGTCAAGTTTATCCTTCCCTTCCCTCTAAACCAATATTGTTTCAAGTGCCTGAGGACAGTCATTTTTTACTTTTTTTTTTATAAAACTCCTTTCACAATGTCTTATTTCGTCAAACAGAAAAAATATGACTTTGTTTTTCCTTTTGGCCCTGCTCTGCTATCTCCCATATACCTGGTGGTGATAATAATATAGCCATAAAACCGCACACGTGGGATAAAACCACATATTCCCCTTGTATTTGTCCTACAGGATTACTTTCTACACACGTTTATCCGATTTTATTTGGAACATGGAGCATGGAGTATGTACGTACTGTGTAGGCATGAAACCGGATAAAAAGTGTCCACGGCGCACCTGCCCCTCTCTCTGGAGAGATGAACTTGAACTTATGTCGTTTGCGTGGTACATAACATATAATATGTGTTTGTGTATGTATAATACATGACACGACAGGATATGTATTCATGGGATCCTTAAAGAGAATTTAAAATGTATGAGGGTAATCTCATCCATTTTCAGGACCAATTGTTACATTTGACTAGCACACAGTTCGCATATCCTAGCGGGATACTCCTTTTCCTGGATTCTCGTTGTCAGTGTCGCCGTCGCCTCGTGACATTCACAGTTTCAATTTTTGCACTACAACTATAACTAATGTATATGACGAATATCATCAGTCAAGACAAACTTTCTTGTCTCTGGAAAAACTGGGTATGGGTGCACCTGCAACCGCCGCTTTGTACTCCTTAATTCATTCCTATTTCGAATCCCCTGCGGAGAACCGCCTGCGTCTACATGTATGCTGCAGCATGAATGAAACGACTTGGAGTTTTACTTGGGCTGAGACAGCAAGTAGGTATCACAATGTACAAGGTTTAAAGAATAACGAAAAAAGAAACGAAATAGTGAAGGCTACGCATGCACAAGAGTATTTTTAACCTCCTTCTTTTTGCTGTCATGATGTTTGTGACATTAACAAAAGGTAAAAAGCGAGTGGTGTTTGCAAAATATTGGGTTTGGAAGCCCATTTAAAAGTTTAAAAAGGTGAAATGAGGGACATGGAAAATTTTGATAATGCACAGGTGGTAACTGGTCACCTTGACCTGAAGATGATGGTCCGATGCGCTTGGGAATACTTAACTCAATATCGATTAGTGGCAAATGAGTAAATGTGCATTCTCCGCTATTGTGCATTGAAGGATTTAAAGCGAATTACAAGGAATCAAGTGCGGTGATGCACACAAAAGTGATCTTTTTCCTACATACTTCATTACATACCGGATGATTACTAATGGCCGTCACCTCAGCCATGGGGCAGCTTGGCCGATGATTCTCGCAAAACTTGGGCTGATACGGTTCCAACATGCGGATCTTCCCCCACCGGTTAAAAAACAGGATAATAGCACCAACCCACAGTAACAGAACCACAATCACAATGCCCACCTCTTCCCCCCGCACATCCAGTCCGTTCGTGGTGGTATTCGAGGTAATACCGTATTGTCCGTATTGATCATAATATCTCGGGTACCCATTTGGAGGATATGGATAATGATAGGGTGGATGTCCTCCGTTCGGGTAGGGATGATTGTGAGGCGGAGGATGGGGTGGAAGAGGGGATCCGTTATAACTATTACTATTTACACCATTTCCACCACCACCACCACCCCCACCTCCACTATAACTGGGATGAAGCTGGTACTGACTAGTCGCCTTGGGCGAGGGAACTCCTGAATGAGAACTACCGTCGTCGTCATCCCCACTACTACCCCGGTCCATTATGGTTGGCGTGAGAATTCCTTTGGCATACCTCACCTCGGGGACACCTTGTTTACTAGAGTTGAAACTAGAGTTACTACTGCTCCTAAGAGGCCGGCGGGGTTGGTGCTTGGGAGAGTGATGACCTTCTCCTCCTGAGTCTCTTCTGCTATCGTGGTGATTATCGTGAGCTCCGCCGGTGTGCATGTCCTCGCCCTCGTCGTGATAGTCGTCCCCTTCTTCCCGGGAATGTGAGTCACCTTCAACCCGACTCTCCCCTAGAAAATAATTTCAGTAATAATTAAACGGGCCATTTCGGCAACGGAAAATTGCTGAACATCACAATAAACCGGGCATAGTATCAGTATGTACGTATAAGTTTGTTGTGTTTGTGTACACAGTACACACGTATCGCACTTCACCTCCGGAGAAATGCGAGCAACTAATGATTATGACAGTAGTGGCAGTATATAGCGGCGGCTACAGCAATATTCGTGTGCTATGGTTGAGACTCACTCCTCATGGACTTTCATTGGAAGAGAGATAACATAACATGCAAATTATAATGTCCAAATAAATATGAACGGATATGGTTGTTGTTGGGGCAAAGTTAATAATAAAGGAAGAAAAAGGACTATATCTTCTTATAATTTCATGCCGTCTAGCTGGTATACTTCTATATACATGCATGCACGCGGAATATTAGAGTTGTGTTGGTTCATTATTTTCATCGCTACGATATTCAGGTTGACATTTTGTTCGTAATAAAAAGGGGAAAAGAGAGGAGGGATGCCGCAAGGAAAAAGAATCCTCATGTTGTGTCGTTGCACATTACTTTGTGTTCAACAGGATTACATTACTGCTTTCACTTTTTAATCCTTAATTATCTCTTGATGATAATGGTTGTTTTATTTTCCGGAACAATAAGTTATCTTATCCGAGATACAGTTGTGTTGTGTCCCCATTATTCCATCCTGTGGTTTAAGGGTTTACAAACAACAACAAAAAATGAAATTCTGATCACACCTTTCCATCTCGACTGCGACTTACCTTTCTGTGAAGCCTTGTATCTGGAAGCCTCGGACGAGTCTGAAGGCGCCATGCTGAATAGAAATTGAGACCAGGTCTTCAAAGAAAATAAACTACACCAACACTACTTTTTAAAAAACCGCACACGACTTACTTTACTGACACCTTATTTTATCCCCTTAAAATTTTTCTATGGGGAAACTTGTCCATTACGAAATTGAAATGTATCGCGTGAGTGTGCGTGTGTGTAGAGGATCGTAAAGGATATTTTCAATTTTCACTCTCGCCTTTGACAACAACAGCAATAGAGGAACACTTTTTGAAAAAAAATTATTCACTTCGAATCCCAAGCGAAATCGGAACTTCTACTTTCTTTCCATTTTCCGCTACTACTGCATTGCATTTAGTGCCACAAAATAAACATGTCAGCACACACACACGCGGCTTTCCGACAAATCGGTAGTAACTGTGTAACAATACCGAGTGGGCTTTCCAATTTCACCTCGTTTGAAAACATGGACGACGACGACGTGAGTAGCCATCCGATGAGGATATAATATTCACCACCTTCCAGGACGAAAAAATAAGATGATAGTTGTTAGCACACAAAGTGGGTCGTCATACCCCAGTGAAAGGTTGCGGGGAATGTGACAAAAGTGGAGTTAAAGTGGTCTCTCGTCTTTCAAGTTATATGGGGACGAACAAAAGTATGCATTCAAAGTGTGTTTGATGTTTACCACCGACTGATTGAAACTACACGGGCGTATTCTCATTCCGAGTATAAATGGATGTATGATGTATGTTCAGGTTTTAGAGAGAGAGAGAGGAGTTGATGTTTGCACTTCAATAATCCCCTCGTATTTTTTTCCAGCAGTCCGAACTCCTCACTGGCATTTTTTTGTATTTCTAGATAAAATGTCCACGACAAAAGTTGATATACCCTTGTGGAGCGTTGGGAAATTGGTGGATGAATGGAAAATTACTAATATTGTGGCAATCGGAGGAGCACATCAGAATATTAAAGTGTCAACACAAACCAGCAGCACATTTACCCACCATCAACATCATCATCATCACCATGAAAAAAAGTACTTTTAGTTCAGCCGTCGTTCACCCTAGCTTTTCCACCAATGCATGTCCACCACTTGGTCGTATATAGCGTCGACCCAAGTACAAGCCACTACCACACACTGGTCATGAAATGAACAAAGCCTGGCTCACTTGGCTCTTCTGTATTTTTCCAGTGTCAGCGAGGCATACTTCTACTTCTCACACACGTCACACGTATTTCACTAGTAACAAGGTTGAGTTGAGTTGAGAGCATATAGGCAAAATTGTCTTCAATGTTCACACGCCGCCTGCCTGGATGTATCAGAAAATGAGAAAATGGGTAAAACATTTAATATGATTAATATTATATTTGGTATTATCCCTATTGACAGTTGTTGTTATATCTGGCAATATATTCTGCTGTAAAATGGTTTGCCATTTCCTATATCCCCAGTGTCATCATTTTTTCACAGCAACTTGCAACATACGCTTACATATACGCTTCCCTTCTTCTACTTCTGGGTTTACTCCTCCACTTTGTCGACTTTCCCCAGTAAACAGAGAGATAGATAGAGAGAGAGTCCTGTGGACACACAAAAACCGGAGAGAGAGAGAGAGCGGTGCGCGAGCTACCACCACCACTAACAAAACTACACAACTGGTTCCTCTGAATAAGTTATGATGTAAACCTTTTTCTGACTGCTCTACAACTATTTATCCTGGTTGGCTCAAAATATTCGCATAGTCCGTCCATAGCCCGCACATATACACACAACACACATGAATGGGAGGGAGAGAGAGAGTGTTCTAGCAAAACCATTACTTGGCATTATATGATGCTCCTTCAAGACCAAGACAGTTCCTGTGTGGAACTCGGTCACTCACTACTACTCTTAACCTCCTATATAGATTCGCTCTTGCCGTATAGCCATGTAGATAGATCTATTGCAAGCTGTATTATGGTCTTTTCACGGTTAATGTTTCACTTGGCAGGCAACCATGCTCACCGAGAAAACCAACCTTAGCTTTCCCTTTTGACTTCGCACGTCTCTCTCCTGTCATGTGCATGTTGTCCGCGTGCACTTTATTGAAAAATTGTGACTTTCATCTGGAACCGTAAAACACCGGGATATTTCCGCAAAATGCGGGCACACAATAAGTATCATCCATTCAGCAAAAATAAATAAAATAAAAAATAAATAAAAAATATGAAACCCAACATGTTCCATTGTCACCAAAACAAAATCCGGCACTGCTGCTCTCCTCCGAAATCCTGCTCCTTCTCCCCAATTGGAATCCAAATAAAAACGCATTGCTGTTTTATTATCAGACCGCACTCATTTTCTCGAAGGAAATAATAACAGACAGGAGGAGGAGTGCTCCAGTTTGTAATGTTTGTTTAAAATGGAGTAAAAAAACAAGAACAAGATGTAGAATAAAAATGAAGTTTGCAAGTTTCATTTCGGTCTTTTCCCCCAAAAAAAACATAAAGTCTCCTATGAAATCCTAATGCAGCAGCTAGCTCTGTGACCACTCACTACCACACAACACAACACACTCTTCCTCCCATTTATATATTATTACTCCGAGAGGGAGGAGAAAACCTCGCAATGAAAAATGGATCTAGAGCTCGGTTTAAAATAAATGGTTTTACCTTAGCATCTCCATCTCCATATTCTATTATTTCTAACTTTTTCGGTCATTCATTCAGAAGGGTAACACAACGCAACGAGGTGGCCACAAAAAATGCATGGCATTATATACTTCATTGATAAAGGAGCTAGCTACCCGAGCAAAAAATTTATTTTCTTCGTGGAAAGCATATATGCACGGATTATTTTTTACGGGCAGGCAATTTCCCAGATTGTTTCTCGACCAGGCTTTTATCTCGTTAAGGCGTAGTGCAACTGCACTTAGCGAAGCATGCTCTATTGCTACCTATGTCTAAGCTCCGAGTAAACTAAACTGATTCATAAGTGGATACAGTACTACGCGTCCCATTTTCAAATTATACGGTTCCTTCTCCTCGATGCCTTGCTAAACTGGGCTGATGTAGCTGTAAGGACGGTGACGACGGCCGTTACTTTTCACTACGAAACGAAAAAAATCCGCAAAAGTGGATGTACCTTTGAACCAAGCAAAAACTCCACCTCCAACTTTGATACATTTTGTATGTTAAATATTGTTTGTTGTGTTTTGTACATAAAGATGACAAGATGTCTGTCTAGTCAAGCGTATTATGAAGCAAGATGATGGCTTATATATATGTCTTCAGCCTGCGTATTATTATCGTAGATAATGATAAAGCTTGTTATGCCTGCCAGCTATTATCCATAATTATGTGACATGATGATGATATGAGTAGCGCACACCGGGATATTTATACAGAGAGGAAAAAAAGAGTTGTAGTGACATGCGAGCAAAAAGTTAGTAACTCTGTCATTCATTGATTCTCTCTATGCACAACAACGGGGATATATAATATGGCTCTTGTCCTTCATCATGAGGCTCTATGTATTATTATTTTCTTGCTTTCTTTCCCGTCAATTCATGAATTTTGGATTAGCTTATTCCCTCTACAAATACAAATCTACGGTGGTGGGTCAGCAAACGTAAGGGTAAGGCTAAAGGATGTATGTACATAAAAAGCGTGTAGCTTGTATCTCGCGCTCGAGACGCAAGAGAAAACTAATTATTTATACCTTCGTGGCTTCCCAGGATGAAAAACAAAGAGGAAGTACATGAAACTCCCTTTTTTGCATGGGAAAATGAGAAAAATAGTTTATAAAATTTTGATTGATGGAGGAAAATGGATGTCGTTAAAACTGGGCTCGGGTATATATGTATTCAGTCAGGATTATATTTGGCTACGTATTTATTACATACGTATGCATGCATACAGGGATCGGGGAGACGCAGGATTGCCAGCAGTCCTCCATACTTCGTAGGAAATCGTGTTTATTTTTGATTTGGCATACGGTTAATAAACATATGGAATCGTGGAATGCAATCTGAGGGAGCAGCAGATGGAGAAAAATTTGAGTACCAGGTTTAGAGGTGGTGGTGGTGGTTCCTCGTACACAAATAAACGTCTTGAATAAACGACTAGACTCTGGAACAAAGAAGCCTTGCCAGATTTGAAAAAATAAATATTTAAAGTCATAAATGATGAAGATATATTGTTCGCCCAAATTAAATGAATTATTTAAATGCATGTGCTCCAGGGTGTAATCGTATGTTTACGTGCAAAAGCTAGTAAAAATGTATGTTTACAAGGATAAACCAGAACCACATCATATCTTTCTCCCACCAACTGCGAATTGTTAACACCAGATTAAAGCTTGAGAATTGATGTACCAACCAATCAAATTCGCTGACGCTATCATATCACTACCAATGTGTACAGTACAACGCGTGGCGTAGCTCACCAAAAGTCTTCCTCTCAGTCATCCATGCTCATCATTACTTAAAAAGAAAGGTCATAATCGCCACTCCTCACAAAACCATATTCTTCCTTAAGAAAATCTCCAATCTAAGGAAAATGACAGCTGTGATCCTTCTTGCTCGCGATGCATTCATCTTTGTCAACCCAAACCGCGATCTTCCACATTTAAAAAGTTCCGGATGCCCCAAAAACATTCTAAAACCCATTCAAACTTTCTTCCTAATACAAATACATTTTTTTTTTGGAAAATGCCAAACTCAAACTCAACCTTTGCAAAAAAACTGCAGCTCTGAAAACGACATCCAGCTTTATATAATATGAAAAATGCAAACCTTTCTAAAAGTTTTTCCTTGTTTTTTCCTCCAACAATTCGTCCGTCCTCCCCTCGAAAAAAACTGCACAGCCCTCCATTTCTTACTTATCTCGACAAATAGTCCGCAAATCCCCATGTGTGCTGTCACACACTTTTATTCCCATTCATCTTCCATCCCATCTAAAATTACACACTGCCATATTTCACTTATTTGCCAATAAAACCTTTCGCCTTTCCAGTTATTTATTCTCCCTACCATGCCCAAATTACCATATGCAGATCAAACGTTATAATCCTGATTGAAAATATAACAAAAGTCGTGTGTTTATTTCCCATCACGAAGTAAAATGGAGAATATATAGGAAGAGGAGGAAAGCTTGTTTACAAGGAAAGCCTTTTCTAAACCCTTTTGATCTCCAAATGATCCATCCCCTCCATAATAATAACTGACAAATAGAATTACTCCTAATAGAAGCCGAAATGCGGCTTCCGTACCAACCTTGTACAATTCACAAGAAAGTGATCGGTACGTAACCTGTTGTTTTTTGACAGTAAATTACTCCATAAATTGTATGTTATGCATTTATCTTCATAATTTCCTCCATATATCGAGTTTATACATCAACTCCGTACTCCGTCCGCGTCCGACTATGTGAGCCAGGCAAAATAAAACTCTGGAAGGAGCAGGGTAAGAGCGGAAGTTGTAAACTGTTCGTTCAAGAGACAGGTAGCTCGTGGCACATCCCGCTTCCTCCAATATATTCTCCCCAAAACTTGTATATTTCGCTATCGAACAACTTTCTCTTCGATACACAATGACGGTCGGGATAAAGGAAGACATGATGATACACATATCAGATTCTACTACTTTTGTGCCAGTTTTTTTTCCAAACATATGCTCGGTTTCCTTTCCTGTTGCTTCCCTTTTCCCGTTATATAATCAATCTAGGTGACCTGTGTGAGTGCCGCCGTCGTTGAGCAAGCACACGGTCATGCAAACAGGTAAAGAATGTGCACAAAGGAAAAAACACGTAAACGTGGAAAGGGATATTAGGAAAAAAATTACGATCTTCCTGTGTCGCTCCCAGCCAGCACTCCTCTTTTGTGAACTCGGGGAAAGTGTACACATGTCCGGGAGAAGGGTTTTCAATAGATAACGATAACTATCAAAAAGAGGATTGATGCATAATATCCTGTTTTCCGCATCAGCTATCATTTCACTCGCTCAATGTCCCTTTTGGTATGATACCAAGCGGATTATCTGCTGGATGAGACATGATTATCGGAAGACAGTAAAAAGCAAGCATCTATGTAAAATATATTCGATACACACGAAAGTAATTTTTATAGATATATAATACATTATTAAGGGCAAAAGTAATAATGCACACTGTTTTTGTCTGCTGGAACCGAGAGGATAAACAAGTACACATAAAATATGAGTAGCTTTCACGGATGGAGTTGGAGACATGTACACAGACTCATTGAACATGGAACACGGATATGTAGGTATGCATGATTAAATGATAACCTGGGAGCCGTTATGTGCATAAGAGAATGATATTGATCGGGATCGTCTTCATACCTGGTGTATATGGCTTCTGTCTTTCAGTTTTCTATTTGCGGTTCCAAACTCCGCACACACACACACATGGGAGGTGTGGGTGGAGTGAACTTTATATCACCTGCTAGTATTTAACGGCTATATATGAAAATAACTGCGACCAGGAATGGTAGTCTACGAATAGATATCTCTCGCGTTGATCTGTAGTGTTAGTTGGTCTAAAATTAGGTGTTTATTTCCTTGAGGGTTAAAGTTGGATGCTTTTGGGAACGTCCCTGGGAAATGTGAGACACGTTCTTCAGCCACCTTCATTCAAGGAGATTTGCAGTGATATGAGTTTTGGCTTCCAAAGTATATGAATACTTGTTTTTTTACATGAAAACTGTCAACAGAATGGTCCCTATTGATTTTTTCCATAACAAGGTGTAATCCTCTCTTTTTTTTCTTATACAAGCCCACCGACCGAACAGCCACTCAAACCATACATACTACCCTACTTTTTTATGTGATGATGTCTCTGAAGATAATGACTGCTGACAGTCCAATTACTACCACTACTACTTTCTCAAAAAGCGAGCGTTGACATCACGGGAAATTATTCATGGGAATGTTGCGGGATTTTTTTCTTCTTTCTTTGAAGTAAAAGAACGGGGGAAAACAACTTGCGCCAAAATTTCCATCAAACAAAAAAAACTCTAAAAGCATCCCTATTATTTCATTTTGTGCTATTATTATTCAAATTTAATATGGCACGTATTGAAGTCAAACACAGGCTTTGGCTTACACCATTTTATATTCCTTCTGTGTCACCAACCATGGTTGGTGAAAGTGAACACACAACAGTTGCCTCAACCACGCCACTTGCCATATATACCAGTCATCACCATTTTTATATTCCCTTCTTGTTTGACTTGTATCCCAACTTGTTTTCGACAGTTAAGCTCTTTGTTAAAATGATAGTGATAACATCGTTACAAGCACGAGTGTCAACAAGCGAGGAAACGCGGAGCAATAAATGGCTTTGTATAATTTCAACTATATAGTCCACTGTCAGTTTGCACTTTGTTTGTGAACTCCGATGATGATGAATCGAAACCACAAGAAACGAAAATTGCATTAAGTCTAATTAATATTTTTTCTCGCGTTTAGCTTTCTAAAAAGTACAAAATATATGTAGTCAAAGAAAACGGATTATTTCTCTAGGGCGTTACTATGTCTTAAATTACGTGTACACGCCGCTTATATGGATGGTGCATGCGGTTATTGTAGAAAAAAATTAATAACTGTAATGGATTAGCCTTTTATCTAGAGAGAAAAACAGGAGAGGGAAAATGAAGGATGAGGAAAATGAAGTGGCTCTTGACTTGATGTTTCTCAAAAAAGAATCCTACAACGTATGAAATATATTCAAACTAAAAATACTTTTTTTTGAAATGAAGCTCCGTGGGAGCTGTCAAAATTTATCTACGCACCTCACTTCAAACTATGAAAATACTTCATTTTTCCAATCTTTGTTTTAAATAATTATAAGATTTAGATGGAAAACGGAAGAACATTAGATAGTATTTTTTATAGAACGGCACTGCCGGCTTCTTCCGTCGCAAGTTTTTAAGCGAAAAACTACGTATCGTAAATCGTATTGCGTAGCAAAGTTGAGGAAGCACACGTTGTATTCATTTTAATCGTGATAAATGTCCCATATATATACCGCGTTACACCAACTTAACCTTTTCACATTTTTTTGCAAACCTGTCAAAAAAAATCTCACTAAAATGAAAAATCCACTTACCTATCCTTTCCCCCAAGATCCACTCACGTTTCAAGTCCTTCTTCTTCTTGAGGCACCTTCATCTCCACATTCTTTCCATACGTCAAACGAGACAGGAATGAAGATAATGGTTTCCTCGAAGCAAGTCTATCTATACCTACCAAAAAGTCGTTGATACATGAGCCACTACAAAAAAATTACTATACACACACATGGAAGGTTCTTTTATCCCGTAAAACTATAGTCTCTTCTCGTACTTGTTTTTTTGTTCTTTTCTAAAAATCAGCACGTTTCTTCCAAGAACGCATTTACCCTTTCCACCAGGTAGAAATTAGCTTGATAAAGTCAGCCTCGCTCTATTCTCTCCCCATCATCACTCTTTCATCGACAGCACAACCCTCTCTGCATCCACTCCAGTCGACACTGTTATGCATACTTTATCAGGAAAATGGGAAAAAACTGCTGAGCCTTTGCAGTCTAGCTAGACACCATCATGCTAAAAACAAAAGGGATAAAAAGAAGTGAGCACGTTTACAAGGGGGTAAAACAAGTGTGTGTGGGAAACTCACTCACATCAGCTCCATCACACAAAAACTCAGTTCAGTCTACTACTCCTATTCAGTAATAAATGCTGGAATACCAATGCTGTACTACAAAATGTAAGTTATCCACGTAAGTAACCCTAGCTAATGGTCTAGAGTCTAGAAGGATCCAAGTCTAGTTTGTTGTCACACGCTGTTATTGCCTCGTGAAGAGGAGAATACCTGTCAATAACTCTGATATATCGGATGCACGACGATTACATACATCCTATACTACCCAACTACTCAACATTTTTGTGTGGAAGGAAGCAAATGCACAAAACACACAAGCTTGGTTCATAATTTAACACCTCTCATCAGTAAATGCCGATTGCTAAAACCTCACTCAAGTAGTATATGTATAGCACATATGCAGCATGTGAGCATGCCTCATCCTATATCTCACACAGTGTTGGCTTACATGGGGGAAAATTGATTCGGCTATAAATAACCCTATTTTCCCATGTATACACAAACTATCTCCCGTTAACTTGTAATGATGACTATTATGCATTAGTTCAGTGAGCTCAGCACATCAATAAGATGTATATATTGCGTGTCATTGCCAAATAATGAGAAAAACTAAATTAGGCATGTGCCTTTTTAACAGGATTTGCGTCAAATGCGTTTTTTACCTTTACCGGGTGTAGAATTACTACCCTACAAGACGGGAACCTTAATAATTAATAAACTTAACTACCTATGAATTTAGCACGAGTATAAAGTGTACTATGGATAAGGGGACTGACTGCACACCATAGTTGAACAAGTTGCAAACAAATAATGCTCAAAAGTTTCTACGTCTCACAAAAAGTCAAGATTTTTATGCATTTCACAAACCTGAGAACGTGATTCCAAAGGTATGTTGTGCGTACGAAAACAAAACTGAAGGAAGGTCCGTACGGAAATTCTTTTTTTTCACTGAGCAAAACTTTCCTCGTGAATCGTATGCTTTCTCCTCGCTATCACTCCCGACACGCTGCACTTAGCCGTTTGAGCCAAGATCTTGGTTTCCCCTCTCTTTTTATATACGGGCACGTTTATTCCACCAAGCAATCATCATCTCTGTCCCTAGGTACATTTGGCTGTGTACAAAAATACACAGAAGAACATGCATGCTTCCCCTCTTGCAAAATGCTTGCTTTCCCTCGAACCCAGTGCCTTTCCCAAACTGAAGCTCTTCTCCCTTTTCTCTGTGGTGTGGTGACTCTTTTTTAGTTTGCGGAAAACTTAGTTACGGGGGAACTGGTTATGAAGTAGGGAGTCAGGCAAGGAAGATAATGGGGAAACATTGGCGAGAACATATGCATACAGCTTGTTCCACTACTACATTGTTATCCTGCTTCCCATGGACAGGAAAATCGGCCAAGATTCGCAACAAAGTGGAAAATATTGAAGAGCCACACTGTTATCTCCATTGACTCAATTTCTCATAAACATTGCTTTCTCTTGTCGTTTCTGGAGCGGCGATAGGCGGTCAAAAAAACACATAGTGGTGGTGGTTGGTGGTGGGAAACATGGATGATCAGTTCCGAAATTGATGAGTATAGTTTTGGCGTTGGGTTGAGCAGATGGAATATGGTGGAAGGGAGAGGAGAAAAAAAAGATTATTTTTCTTTCGACTTTTCGAGTTTCCACGTTGTCACTTGTATAAAAGAATACTTGTTTTATAATGTGTGTGGCTGAATGTAACCGTGTCAAACTCTCCAGAGGATATGGTTTTTGTAGTAGTACAATGTGAAACCCGCCATTCCCTGACCATCCATTCGTCATCAACATTTATTGCTGTGTGATTTCGCATAATCATAAAGCCACTCTGGAGGCTTGGCTTTGCAGCTAAAATGCTTGAGAATAGAGAGCGTGCATTGCATATAACATCAAAAATGTTTTTTCTCACTGTTATTTTGCTTCCAAAAAGGAAGAGATTGCGTTTTTCGTACTATAAAACATCCAGCTGGTGCTTTACATGTTTTATTCAGGTTTATGTGATGTGTACAGTTTATAGGGGGATCGTTAGGTTGGTGGATTGAGCACTGCTAAAAATCGGGATATATATACAACCCGGCTGTAAAACAATTAGTGGAAATTGCGGGTTCTTCTTGTGCAATAGCAATTTTATAAATTATTCCACCAGGGACGCGACACTTTCCCTCATTTGTCAGCTAAATTGTCATCGTCCTTTCGGGATTTCGTGGGAACGATAGGACTTTTCCTAAAGGGCAACTTCCTAATTTCTTGGAATGGCTTTTTGTTTTTATAAAATGGGAAAGTAGGGAAAGGGTTTCCACTACTCGTAAATGTAATTACAAAAAAAATGTCGCGAAAACCTACGCGTTTCACTGCTTAATGAATCATTGTGTAAACATTGTGCCAGCCACCACCCATCCAACATTGATTGAATCCAATTTTTGAATTTTCTCGAGTGGAAATCGTTTTTTTCATACTACGCAAGCAATATGTCTTATGTCCACGATAAGATATATTATGTTAGTCTTCAGCAGTCAACTTTTCACACTCATTTTCGATAAGAGGATTAAGGAGGACATGACTTGCTTAATCTAACATCAAAGTTTGACATGAAATGAAAGACTGTGCGCTATGGAAGATTAAACTTTTTGCGTGCTCCCTTTTTATACGGATTGTTTGGTTGGTAGCTGGCTTAGCTTATTTGCATCAAAATTGTTTGAGGAAGGTTTTTCTTTTTCGAGGGAAATGAATGATGAGCTGCTGCTGACTGTATATGTATATGTCTATCTTCCGTCTCATCATTTTCATCCAATTCAAATGTTTCTATTAAGGATCACTTCCTTTCATTCATTATCTCCATCCAATTATCCTCTCTAAATTGACTTTCATTGCTTTCTCTGTTGTATTAAAATCAAGGACAACGGAGACGTCGTCTCTCTGCTACAGCAAACTTTTATGACGGGAAGAGTCGTTTGCTTTAATGCCATTGTGTCTTAACTGAAAGGAGTTAATGTAATGAATTTTCACTCCCACCCTATTTTATCTAAGGATTGTCTAGCTGTATTCAATTTTTACTCAAATATTCACTGTGTGTTTGCTGGAATCAACGTAATAAAACCTACCTGGGGTCAAGGTCAAACCTCTAACTACAGATAAGTAATTTAGAAAATCGTCATTTCTCCCGACAGCTGTCATACGGTTTATTGGAAACTTGCTATCTTGCAATCTTTGCTCAAACAGAAACTTTCCCTTCATATATTTCATCAAACCTGTCTGTCAGTGGAAACTCTTGTGTTCATTATTTTGTGCATCTTTCGTTATTTCGCGAAAAAGCTATGTAGTTTGCTCAGAGATTCGCCTAATTAATCTGATTTTCCATTTCCTCTCCACAAAGATAAACAACGGAGACTTGGGAATGGGAAACTAGGCAAAAAAGGGTTATCATATCATCTTACGTGAAAGCATAGCACGAAACGAACAGCGTTAGTAGAATATTCCCTAGCACACGTTGTTTTTCATTTCGTATTGCATGATGTGTGCTCCACGCCGAATCCAACAATCGCATATATGAACATATGTTACCAAAATATTATATTTTATGGGGAGATGAAAGGTTAGGGCAAGACAATAAAAAGTGCGAAATGACTTCATTCATTTGTGCTCACTTTACTGACACGAAATGGGCAAAGTTTGATCAGCCAGCGGAACGTAAAAGCCGTCGTCTTGTAACGCAAACATATTTACAGAGCAGAGAGCTCTTCACTGTTTCCAGGAGGGAAAATGCGCCCACCAAATGAAAACATGGTAAACCTCTGTGTCTCGTAATTACAGGAATATGTCGGGGATGATGAGGTGAAAACATATATGATGAAAAAAGCTTGTCACTCGATATGCGAGGTCACATTCTCAATTCAATATGACTATACCATACAACTACACCGTCCTTCAGATTCAGACATATCCATGTTGTCACACGTAATATTATATTATTTCTTTGTTCTAATGCAACAAACCACAACCACCCTACCTCCTACACACACCTGTTTTCTCCCCGTAATATTCACCCTTGTATTGCGTACCATGTAATAAACGCTTGTCTAAAGTCACACCCAATTTCACCAAACCTTTGGGGAAAGTATGTTGTCAACCGACCTCATTCCAGGGCCTGAAATTATTTTTTAATTTTCAAAAGAGACTTGAATTATTTCAGGTGAATCTCGTAAATTCGTGTTTTCAATGACTATTAAAGCCATTCATGCGTCGTCACTCGTCTCATTTCAATAATCATGCACACTGGTACGTCGCCTCGTGTGTACAATTTGTTCTTGCTCAAGTCGATCGTCAACAATCCCCTCCCACTCCATTAGTAACTCAATAAACCGCTATCCAAGATTTCCTGTGCCCAACCTTCTGCACAAAGGATTAATCTGGGAGAATCGTAAAAATCCGGAAGAACTACAGTGCCTTTTAAGAGACTCTCGTTTTCTTGGTTGATACCGTAATAAAAAAAAGCTGTAGAGTGGTGTGCACCCTGTCAAAGGTATTAAAATTGTCGTGATACAAGGAGCATATGCGGGCATGAGTCTCCAGTCATTTTTATTTCATTTTCTGGAAGCAGACACAGAACTGCCCTTTTTAATGGCCTACTTTTTCTCTCAGAGATGAAATGAATTAAAATAGAACGTGAAGGAAGGTCCCACTTGGGCGCAATACAAAATTCATAAAAAAAATGTTAGGTGTATGGTATATGGTATCCTGTTCTCCATATTCGCTTTTCTGGAGAGTAGAAAAATGTGTCAAAACTGGTTTGTTCAATGAAGCGAGAAAATCAGGAAATCACGGAATCCGCTTGATACGTTCAGACTCTTGGACATTTCGCTTTTTTGCACAGAGTATATATAATATATCCATGCTTTTTTGTTATTGGTCATGATGATGGGCATGCTAGTAAAATGCTCTTAAAAATCGACTACACTTGCTTTTCCATCAATTATTTTCGAAACCACCACACCACACACGGTTCACGGTAGTGATGTTGTAAAAGGCTGAATGTTATGGGGGAACAAGGCAATGCTTTTGCCCCAGATTTGTGAGCCGATATTCTAATTCAATAAAAACTGCACAGCCGTGTGCTTACACTAGGTGTATGTACACTAGTCAACTTTGAAGGACAATGGAGCTCCCTAATATCTTTAAAGTGCTTTAATCATTTAATATTTTCTCCATCGTCATACTGATGATTACCGCAGCGCACATTCTAGTCTGATGTAATAAAACTGCAGCAGAGTGCTTCGAATGAATAAATTCAAGGTCACAAAGGCGGCTCCGAGAAGGAAAGTAATTAAATTGTTTACGTCGCACAAGAATTTATAAAATATAATCCATTGTAAATTACTCCAAAATACTGCGGGTTTCAACTTTAACCAACATAATAACCATGTAAAAATTAATGGGGATAAACCTTATATCGCCAATTCAAATATTTACAATCTGCATGAAAGCTTTACCGTTTTTCACCTCGCTCCCATGTGGCTGTTCCAAGCTTCGTATCATATGTCTTAGGCATGTCTCACATTTTGACAGGCGGAGTAAAAATCTCCGTTTTATTCATAACTTACAAAAATCAATGAAATTGAATAATGTGCTACTTGCATTTTATTATGCTTGCGTGTTATAATTTGTGGTACATCCGTGGATAAATGCAAGCCATACGACGACACACAAACCTGTTTTCATGCATTACTAATTTCAAAATCTCATCCTACATTTTTGTTTCCAGCTTAAATATTTATATAAAATGTGATAGACACCCATTACAAAATTAATGCTGTTTTCGCATGAAAAACGTAGCCCACCTGCCTCATACATTTTGAAATTATATTACAAATTATTAAATGCATCCTAATGACTGTATTTCTTTGAGACGGATACTTGACTGATCACAGGTGGTTCAGACTCGGCTTGTGTTATACAATCTAAACCCGCTGGTTTTTTAACTGTATTGTATGCAATCGACTAAGTGCCGCAATGGAGTGCATAAGTCACATTCGGAAATCCGCTGCAGTCACTTAATCTTGGAATTCGTATTTTCGTTCCCAAAATCGCCAGACACGCTGCCAGAAAATGTATTTCTTTTCAACCGTCATGGTTCTACCCATTCTACTCAAACTGTCACTTATACTTCAATTTCTCACTTACCTTGGCACTTCCTACCCCCAAACGCTCATAACGCTGCCTATCCACTTTGAATCATCACTTTGCACCAAACCCCCAAATGACAAGTAATGCCCACATTTGGACACTTCATGATGATGTGAACAGTCTGCATTCTCACATTGACAGGGATGAGCTCGCCATAGAAAATAAAAACTTTCAGTTTCAGATCGCTACTTCCGCTTTAAGATCAGGATATGGCAATTCCGACAGGACCCTATGTCTTATAGGCGTTTCCAGTTTTGACACCAAGGAAAACGAAATTCTGTGAGAGTTTTCAAATAACTTGCCGGATTTTGGGTTTGACTCGGACATATTTGCGTTTCATGCTCATCTTGTATTTTTTGACGTTTCGGACTCGTCAGAATATGAGGATATATCACAACACGTGCTAGTATACTGTCACTTCGGCGTCGACAAACTTCCTTCAATTACGTTTCCTAATATTCCGTCATTCTCGACAGTGAAGGGTCTCTGCAAACGTCAAAACGGTAAAGGCTACCGGTCCAAAGTTGTCTTGTAATAGTTGTAATCTATGCGAAACTGGGAGTATAAGGACACGACCAGAATTAATTGCACTTTTCAGGACCACCACTGAATCGACAGTCAATCGGTACCACTACCTACACCGAAATGCTGGTCTACCAATTGCTTGAAAACACACAATTTCCTGTGAGGACGGTATCCTTCCAGCAATATGAAGGTGAACATTTCTTGCCCAATTCGGATACACATCAGGATGGATTCATTGATTATTATTGCCGCACACAATTTCCTGTGTGGACGGTGTCGTTCCATTAAGCTTGTTGCCACACACAACTTCCTGTGCGGACGGCATGATCCCAGCAGTATTAAGGTGCCCACCTTTCCCGTCCGTATACACATCGGGACGGATTCTTTGATTATTGCCGCACACAATTTCTTGTGCGGAGAGTATCTACCTAACATTATTCAGGTGCCTACTTGTATAGTCCGTATACGTACAAGATTTCCCAATTG